>VKOC01022305.1:0-44953 GCA_009364415.1 Spea multiplicata | reverse complement strand
GGAGTGATAAAGAGCCATTGGAACACAGGAGTGATGGGAGTGATAAAGGGCCATTGGAACACAGGAGTGATGGGAGTGATAAAGGCCTCTGTACGCCTATGCAGAGATTCCATTAAAATCAGCCGTGTTCAGCTACAACAGTCATTTCCAACATTAACCCCGTCTGCGCTGGATTTCTGATCCATTTCATGTTATTTTAATGGACAAAATTGTATTTTCTTTCAAAAACAAGGCCATTTCTAAGTGACCCCGGTAGCGTTTGCTGCCCCAATTGCTGACGTCTGACACAATTCATTAGCATCGGGTGCCGAGTGGTGATGATGATGAACGAGGTCTCATAAATCCGCTTTATTTGTACAGCGAGATATTGATGTCTTTTTTTTTGGTAGGTGGAGTGCGAAGACGAGCGCGGGGCAGATCTGGCGTTAAAAGAGGTAATTATGTTACAGAGAGACAGCGAGAAGCAGGTCACCTCGTTCTTTTATGGGCCAAATGATGTTTGCAAAGTCTGTTCAGGCTGCAAACTTCCTGTCAATAAATTATGAAACATAGAAACCCCGAACCTGCCGGCAGATCGGCCCCCATCCGGCCCCCGTCTGGTCGCCCTTTTCTCCTGCTGTAAAGACTCAAACCTTAATCAGTCGTTGGTCTCGTCTTAGATTCAGGAGCCGTATGTCTATCCCACGCATATTTAATACCCTCACTGTATTACCCTCTACCACTTCTGCTAGGAGGCTGTTCCTCTTATCTACCACCCTCTCCCATTCTATGTAAGCCTCCGACCCTCTACTGTTATTGAATTATTGATGAATATATGTACTTTAGCTCAGTTTCTCTATTGAATATTACAAGTCAAGTCTTTATATAATGCTTTTTTGTTTATTCTTCAGTCGCTGGTTCTGCTTGATCTGCACCATCCCAACATTTGTCCATATAAGGAGTTTTTCATGTTCTGGGATAATAAGGTAAGAAATGATTGGCCAGACGGAGCTTTAACTCCAGTACTTAAATCTGGCAAAGACTGACTGACTGATGCTTCTGTGGGAAGGGCCCCTTTCCCGGGCTTACAATGTATGTGTATAAGCGAAATGCGTGTGTTTGAGAACCTCCGTGCTTAATTATATTCCATGGGAGCAGCCGTTTGATTGGAGGAACAGGGAGAGGCTGTCCCCATAGCTCTGGACTTTTGTGGAAGTGACTGAGAGACAGATATGTGGAGAAAGAGAAGTGCAAAATCGCTTCTCTTTCTCCATGAATCCATCTGCAATATTCTGGACTCTCGGAGCCCTTCCGCAAAAGGCGTGCAGCACAGGGACAGCCTCTCCTCTGTTCCTCCAATCAGGGGAGAGGGTGTGTGTTGAAACTCTGCCCCTTTTGCGGAAGTGCTCCGCGAGACCTGGATAACGGAGCTGATATCGAGGAGAAGTGGATGAAGAAAGAAAACAGGAGAACAAGAAGAGTCAAGACAAGAAGCAAAGCTGCGGGAAAGGAGATGGGACACAAAAGTGGTCGTGGAGAAGGTAGGGAGAGTGTGGGTGAATGAAAGTGTGAGTGAATGAGAGTGCGAGTGAGGATGAATGAAAGGGAAAAGCCTTCGGAATTTGTCCGAACCAAATGTCATCGCCGAATGGACCAAAAACAAATCGTCTAGCGATAATCTGCCGCCCAGTACATCCAACAAACTTCTCGGACGTCCTCTCTGCAGGTCTCGTCTCTTTCTCTCTGCCTGGTGATGGAGTATTCAGGGAGGGGGCATCTGGGGCAAATGGTGAAAGCGAACAGAGACGAGAAAAACAAAATCCACGAAAAGGTAAGATCCTGGATGAGGACCAGTTTAATAATCTGTGAAGGATGTAAAATGGGTTAATCGCCATAGCAACTAATGGAATGGTTCAATCAGCAGGGGCACTCCATTGGTTGCTAGGCGATAAGACCACTGTTCAAAGTTTGCTCTGAAGTGGCTGTTGGTACATAACCTCCAATGTCTCCTTCCAAATCATTTTCCAGATCATTAAGACTCTGCTCGGTCAAGCTGTCGATGCGCTGATCTACATTCACAAAAAGAAAGTCCTTCACAGGTAAGTCTGGAAAAAGTGGCTTGCAAATTGAATATTTTTTTTTTAAATTATAGGATTCTCCACCAAAGCTATTCTTTGAGGGTGGTAGAATAAGTGGAACAGCCTCCCGGCAGAAGTGGTAGAGGGAAATACAGCGAGGGTATTAAACATGCATGGGGTAGGCATACGGCTCCTGCATCTAAAACAAAACCAACGACTGATTAAGGTTTGAGAAACGGGCCGGCTAGATGGGCCGACGGGGGCCGATCTGCCAACAGGTCCTTGGTTTCTATTTCTTTTGATATTAGTAGTTATTTTTATTTGGGTTTTATACAACGGGGCGTTAGGGTCAGATATACCTCTAGAGTCTCATCGGCGATCATCGGTGATCTTTCTTTGTCTCCTCGTCCTTCTGCAGGAACCTGAAGCCCAGCAACATCCTGATAAAGGACGAGGAAACCTTTTTAATAAGCGATTTTCTTTCGGAAACACTAATGACGGACAAAATGAGAATGAAGATCAGAGTATATCCTGGTGAGGAAACCCGGCCAGCACTTTAATTCTCCGCTAATCTCGCTAGTGACAGAGCCAAAAGCCACCTTCCGGTTTAATGGCTTCCATCCAATTCTGTTCTAGAGCGTTCCGGCTTAGCCAGCATGAACCTTTATATAGTTATAAGAATCCTACAGCTCACAAAGCAAGAGGCAAAGATATGGGAGCGGAGATTTATACGTAATATAAGGAAGATTTACTTTACTGAGAGGGTGGTCGATAAGTGGAACAGCCTCCCGGCAGAAGTGGTAGAGGGTAATACAGTAAGGGTATGGGATAGACATACGGCTCCTGAATCTAAGACGAGACCAACGACTGATGAAGGTTTGATTTCCAGCGGCTGATTGTTTCTATGCCATTACGTTTTAGGTCTTTATGTTCTAATAACGTTCTTGTCTCGCACAGAATCAAAGTTATTCGCGGCTCCGGAATCCGCGCGGCTTTCGTTCAGTGAGAAGTCAGACGTCTGGTCTCTGGGTTGTGTCCTTCTAGAGATGATGACGTGTTCTTCACACTCTGTATGTTCTAGTCGTTACCTTGTAATAAATACTAAGCGTCTTAGAAATGCCTCGATTGCAATACAGGATATCTGGTTACAGAAACGTTCCAGGACCGCACGGAACGTCACGTTCTACATATTACATTTTTACACTATTTTAAGAAACTAGCAGTAAAGATTTGGGATTTACGCCTGATTTAATTCCCCCCAGAAAGCAGAAGCAGCTGCCTTACTGCAGGGGATCAAGAACGACCAGCTGTGTTTAGAGGAAGCTTTAAAAACCCTCCAGGGTTCCGTCGGCTATTCTGATGGCCTCTGCCGGGTTCTAGAGCAAATGCTACTCATTCATCCTGAAGAACGAGCAGCAGCCACGTGAGTTTGAGTCTTTACAGCAGGAGAAACGGGCAGACTAGATGGGAGGGGGGGCAAATGGGGCCGATCTGTCGGCCGGTTCTAGGTTCCTCAACGGTTTATAGATACTCTCTTCTGATCTCGTGGATCTTCTGCAATAACTCTGTGAATGTAGGTGTTAGCCGGGTGATACAAACAGTAGCTGCTGGAATTGAAGCGCTGCGGGAATTGTTGCCGTTGTATAAATAAAAGAAAATAATAATAAAATATAAAAATAATGGTTAATTTGGATTTGTTTAACCTGGCTGTTCTGGTTCTTGTCTGCAAACTGTAGAGACTTGATAAAGGACCGTTATGTCAATGAATGCCTCGTCCTAACGGCATCTCCGCTGTCTGGGCTGAAGAAGACATTACCTGCCGGCTCAGCGGACGAGTTGGGAGATGGAGGAATGGAGAAAGTTCTAGGTATGGGGGATCTATTCATAGGAATGATAAAAACTGGCAATTAAATTAAAACTCTAGTCCATATCCAGAAAAAAATATCAGAAAAGACTAAAGGATCTCAATATGGGAGAAACATTTAAATACATAAAGGGGTTAAACAAAGGACAGGAGGGACAGGAGAAGAAATGTTACAACAAGAGGGTGGTAAATGAGTGGTACAGCCTCCCAGCAGAGGTGTTAGAGGGTAATGCAGTGAGGGGATTAAACATGCATGGGATAGACATACGGCTCCTGAATTTAAGACGAGACCAACGACTGATTAAGGTTTGAGTCTTTACAGCAGGAGAACCAGGCGACTAGACAGGGGCCGGATGGGGCCGATCTGCCGGCAGGTTCTGGGTTTTAAAAAAATTCCAAAGCAAGCAAAAAAACATAAAAATCAATTAAACACGCGTGTATTTTCTGTCCGTGCCGAATACATTCTACATTCTGTTTCCGTGTTCAGCGTTTATGCGGATGTACAGCGAATATGAAGATGCTCAGATGTCGGCACTCAGACGCCTTTCCAAGTTGTCCGCGGACAGAGACGGTACGGGTCAGAATGCCACGGCGTGCGATCCGTGTCACGCGGCGGAATATTATTATTATTATATAATTAACATTATTAGTATAATTATGTTTTTTTTTACTGGGAGCTTTCTGTTTTGAATACATCACTTCTATAATTTAAATTGGTTGCCTTTGTTCCCAATATCTGTGTCTCTACGTCCTATTTCCAGGTGAGCCATTAGCGGCCACCAAAATAACTACCATTCCCGAGTTTGGGGAAATCCAGCGCAGACGGGGTTAATGTTGTAAATGCCGATTTTTTAATGGAATCTCTTCTTAGGCGCGGTCTGATACTATTGTACTTTCATAGGTTTTCCCCCAAAAGGAGATATAATCCAGCACATAGTGGAGGCTATGAAGCTACACAATGATTCCGTGGATATACATCTGGAAGGCTGTAGGATGCTGAAGGATCTTCTATCTCAAGGTGAGACACGAAAGCCATTAATGTTCTGCGTTAGGGATGATCCCTCTAAATCTTTTTTTCACTTGAGGTCTCTTGATCTGGGACAAGGCGCGGAATCCCTTCTTCTAATTTCTCATGCGCTTTAGATCATGGCTTCGATGACGTCCCTTTGGCAAGTGACTCTCTGATCACCTGTCTGGTGGCCGCCTCGAGGAAGTTCTCAGAAAGCGGAGATCTGTTGTCTCTACTCCTCGAAGTATTGATGATGCTGTCCGCTAACGGTAAGGGCGCCTTAATTATTTTAGAAACACAGATTGCAGTTTTGATAGCAGTTTAAAAGCACTGTTCCCTCCGGTCATTGGACCCTCTACTGCCCTGTGGATTAGCAGACTGGGGCAGATATTATTTGGTTAAAATGTAATCACCTAGCGTTTCCTCTCCTTACCAGATAGCAACCACTGTGTGGGGCACTAGTGCTTTGACAAGGAACCCCCAGCCCAGTGTGATGATTCATTAAATGACAATACGTTTATCACTAGATATTGTTTAGATAACTGAATTGCTTAAAGCCGGGGCAACTTGAGTCCCAGTACTCAGGGATTTTAAGGGCATCTCAGTTAAGGGACTGTTAAAGTCATCTGACGAGCTGTTGGTTTCATTAGAAGCGGCCGCAGAGCTGCTGGGAAAAAGCGGATTCCTTCAGGACACAGTGAAGATTCTGGAGCGATCACACGAGCGTCGAGACGTTAGCCTGTCCTGCTGCGGCCTTCTGTGGTGTCTGGCGATGGCAGGTGAGTCTTTCCAGATGAGTATTAGGGTCGTGGGAGGTGAATTTATCCAGCTAAGTCTCAAAGTCATAAAATAAAGAGAAGTGAGTGTAAATCGACCGCTCTCAGCAATCATTCCTGGTGGAGAACTCATCATGGTGGAGAACTCATCGTGGTGGAGAACTCATCATGGAGGATAAATCATTCGTGGTGGATAACTCATTGGGTTGGATAACTCACGGATAAATCATTTGTGGTGGATAACTCATCATGGTTGATAACTCATTGGGTTGGATAACTCATTGGGTTGGATAACTCATTGTGGTGGATAACTCATTGTGGTGGATAACTCATCATGGTGGAGAACTCATCGTCGTTGGATAACTCATCATGGTGGATAGATCATTCATGGAGGATAAATCAGCCTTGGTTGATCTGTTTTGCTAAAAACCTTCTTTTGCTCATGTTCCAGAGAGCTGTTCTCAAGTAGAATGGCTGGAATACAGCGTGCCGGTGATCTACACGCTGATCCGTACACATCTTCATGATGGACAGCTGGTGGAATCGGCCTGCTGCTGCCTCTGGATATTATGTCTGAAAGGTGGGTTCCAACGTTCAGCAATCCGAAATACGGGTACAATATACGTTGGGTCTAAACACTTCTTTATAAAACTTTTGCTTAATAGGTTGTGTGTTGGAGAAACAAATAGAATCGATTATCCTCGTCCTTCTGGATTCTCTTCGGACTCACCCAGACCGTCCGGTTCTCGTTAAGAACGTTTGTTTGGCAGCCGCCGGTCTGCTGCGGATCTCTGGTATGTAACAGAAAATGGGTGGTCTAACGGGGATCGGGACAAAGTTGATGATTCCAAAACTGCATGTTTTCTAAATGCGCTTCCGATTATAAAGGTTTCCGTGGGGGAGGGGACAGGGCACGATTTATACGTTTTTCTCTCCATTCTCCAGAATTGGCGGCGTATCGGGTTGTGGTGCCGGTGTCAGGGAAGAGCGGCCTCTCCCTCATTACCGACGCTTACCTCACGCACGCAGACGACCCCGAGATTGTGGAGAACATCTGTCTGCTGTACCGTGAGATGGCCTGTTATGGTACGTTATTCTCCTGCAAGCAGAGATTTAGCAGCCGTGTATATTCCGGGGACGCTTGGCCAAATCCAGCCCGATAACCATCTCCTGTATTGCAGAGAGCGTGAGAGCAGAGCTGCGGCTACAGGACACGGAGAAGCTGATGGCGGCAATAAAAGAGAAATTTGCATCGACCGAGGTACGAAAGCTTTCACATGCGGTCAGGGGTCCGGATTGATCGCCTGCCAACGGGGTAAATGGTCCAAGGCTGACCAGGGTGGTTTACTGACAGCATGAACGGGGCAGAGATCTGCTTCACAATTAAGGCTCTTCACCCTTGTGCAGTTTCCTTATGCAGAGCTATGAGGTTATGATGTCATGTGGCGGTGACCTAGAGAACGGTGTAGATAGCTACTTGTGCTGGAGATCCGAGATCTCTGCTCCCTCTATTAAAGCACCCATCTTTTTATTTTTGTCTTTTAATTAGGAGATTGTTAACCTTGCGGAATACACCCTTTCCAAACTGGGAAATAAAGGTAAGGTTTTGGGTAAATTCTTAAAAAAATAATAACATTTTTAACCATAAAGGGCCATTGGAACACAGGAGTGATGGGAGTGATAAAGGGCCTTGGAACTAGGAGTGATTTGGAGTGATAAAGGCCATTGGACACAGGAGTGACTGGGAGTGATAAGGGGCCATTGGGGAAGGAGTGATGGGAAGTGATAAAGGGCATTGGCAGCACAGGAGTGATGGAGTGATAAAGTGGCATTGGGACTGGGAGCGATAAAGGGCATTGGAACACAGGAAAGTGATCGGGATGTCAAAAGGGGCCATTGGAAGGCATCGGAGTGATCGGAGTGATAAAGGGCTCATTGGAGACCCAAGCGTGATGGGAGTGACAGAAAGGCCTTTGGCCACGGGGTGATGGGAGTGATAAAGGGCCATTGGAACCAGGAGTGATGGGAGTGGATAAAGGCCATTTGGAACAGCGGAGTGATGGGAGTGATTAAGGCATTGGAACATGGGATGATAAAGGGCCATTGGAAGCACAGGAGTGGATGGGAGTGATTCAAGGGCCATTGGGGACACCATGGAGTGATGGGAGTGGATAAAGGGCCATTTTTGCGGGGGGGACACCAAACAGGAGTGATGGGAGGATAAAGGGCCATTGAGGCAAGGAGTGATGGGAGTGATAAAGGGCCATTGCACCCAGGAGTGAGGGAGTGAATAAGGGCATTGAACCACCAGGAGTGCAATGGGAGTGAAGTAAAGGGCATTGGAACAACAGGAGTGATGGGGTGAAAAGGGCCATTGGAGAACAACGGAGTGATGGATGATAAAGGGCTCATTGGAACACATGGAGTGATGGGAGTGGATAAGGCCCATTTGGATACACAGGAGTGATGGAGAGTTGTATAATAGAGCTCAGTTGGATTTACGAACTAGAGTGTATGTGGAGTGACTACGAAGGCGCCCGATTGGAAACACGGAGTGCATGGGAGTATGATAACGGGCAGCATTTGGAAATCCAGGAGTGACTTCGGGGAGGTGAATAGAAGGGCCATTGGAACCATCAGTTATTTGATGGGAGTGATGGCCATTGGAACAGGAGTGATGGGAGTGATAAATGAGCCATTGGAACCAGAGTGATTGGAGTGATAATTATGGCCTCTGTTACGCCTATCGAGAGAGATTCCTTAAAATTTCAAGTCTCGTTTCCAGCTACAATAGTCATTTAGTTACCCGTTGCGGCTGGACAAAATGTGTGAAACGAAAACGCAGGAAATGTGACTCGACATCTTTTGAACAGTAACTCCCAATCCCAGGTCACCAACCCTACCTCTTCTATAAAAAATTTTAATAAGGAAAGCACATGAAAAAGTTTAATTACTAAAAAAAAAAATATTTTCCAATTTTTTGTTGTTGTTTCTAATAGGCAATCTCCCCACAGCGTCTGGGTCAACGTAACTCCAAGGCTATGAGGTTCTTAATGGCTGACCACAGAATTAAAGTCTGTAACAGACGGTTATTTGAACTCTAGTACCCGGTAAAGATGAAAAAATGAATGATCCAATCATTTTATTCTGCGGAGCCAAGGAATGAGATATTCTCTTCTGATGAAAGCTGTCTGTAAGAAAGAAAGAAAGAATTAAAGAAAGGATTAAAACTCTCCTTTTTCGAATAGTGTTTTTTTGCACGCGCTTTCACTCTTATTTTCTAAAATCCATGGGTTTTGCGTATCAGAGCGTCTAAAGCCGCAACAAATAAAACCGTATTCACCCACATTTTTAGCTCTGCTGCTACAATTACAATGTATACAAACATACTCTACCGTTCAGAAGTTCTTAGAAATGTCCTTTTTCAAAGAAAAATTTTATACATTAAAATAACACGAAATGGATCAGAAATCCAACACAGAGGGGGTTAATGTTGTAAATGACTATGGTAGCTGTAAACAGCTGATTTTTAATGGAATCTCTGCATAGGGGCGCTCATCACTCCTGTGTTCCAATGGCCCTTTATCCCTCCCATCACCCCTGTGTTCCAATGGCCATTTATCACTCCCATCACTCCTGTGCTCCAATAGCACGATGCTTTCGCTGATCCAAGTTTAAGGTTAAAAGGCTAACTGATGGTTAGAAACCCTTTTTTTGATGATGTTACAGCCAGAAATGTCCTTGTTTTTTAACCTCTAAAATTATAATGTAAACATATTTTGACAAGTCCCTTACAGCACCAATGTATTCATTTCTATAGGTCAAAAATAGAATTCCAGACGTGGAATTCAGGGCTAAAACATATGAAATCAGAACAGATGGACGCTCATAAAATATTCCAGGTCTACTTCAAAATTTCAATTTATTAAAACAATCCACAACAATTTGGAAATTACTGCAATTTCCATCTTGACAAAAAAAAAACTGACAGCATGTCCTGGAGGGAACCAGAGAAGCCCAATAAAAAAACATTTATACAGAGGCTTCCATTGAGACAAACACGGTATATACTCAGATTTAATAAGTAGATATTCCGATGGAGAGTCGTTACAAATTTTAAATTGCTGTTTTTTCCCCCGAAAATATTTTCTGATTATCAAAGTTCTCCAGACATTCCACAAACCAAATCGTCGCCGCTTCCAAACTCTTACGTAAGAAATTAAACTTTTTGGGTAACCATTCCGGCCATGGAAGGTGTAGAAGACACCGTGAAACAGTTTATATCGATTTGCTCTCAGGGACCCGCTGGACAGACTGTGTCTTTTACGCCATCGAGCAACCACGATGACAGGTTTTGTTCCCGGAATTTTCTGTTGGGTAAGGCACGTGGTGATAGGAACTTTCAGGTCGTCTTCATGAGTCGATAACAACCAGAGGACCGAATCCACCAAGACCCGGGAAAGCCTGATCAACCCGAAGGCGTGGGTTTCTCTTTCTGGTGGCCCGGCTTCGCCCGCGAGTACTTTGCTTTAATTTGAGCTTCCCAATTCTTCTTCTCCATGGTGTATAACCGCATGGCGGCCTGGGCATCTTGGATCTGGGAAGGAAAGAAAGCAACATTGTTACATAGAACACGGTTCCAGAACCTCCGGGTTCTCTCACACTGATCACATGTGCGCCATGATCTATATCTTATCAAACCCTTGCGATGCCCACTGCCCAAGATCCACATACTCTCTGGGAAGAGTTCCCATGCTCTATTATATGGATCTGCCAGAGGGTTCGTAGAGCCGTCACATCTCTCCTGCCGGGCAAACTCAATCTGTGTTCTGGAAACTATTCATACCAACCAGATACATTGTTTGAAACTTACCGAGCAGTGCTCGTTGGTCTGCACCCTCACATTCAGGATGTTCTCACAAAGCAATTTGAGAGATGGGCGCCCGCTCTACAAGAGAAGACATGGTTAGTGGTATTTTCCCCCTTGATTTTCTTTAGAGAATAAACGCTTTTTGAAGAGTAATAAACAATTAAAAGTGAAGTCCCTTTAACCGACTTCCTCCAAACTTTACCTTCACTCTTTGTTTGAAGGGCTTGTATTTTTGCGTGTCTCTGATGGCCTTTTTCGGATGGTCCAAGAGGAGAATCTGTAGGAGAACAGAAGTTAAAGTTAACATAGGAACGTCATCTGCTTAGGACAAGGAGTTCATCATTATTGTGTGTAAATTATGTATTAAAAGTGTGAAATATTCACTAATATTCAGTCATTTGCCCGCCAAAAATGAACAGCTGTTACAAAAACAAGGCAAGTGGCCCTGCAAAAGCAACACAAACATGGTTTATATCCACACCGTACAACTTGTTAGGACAGTCATGCCCTTTGCGACGGAGGGCGCCGTGTTATTTAGTCCCTATTGCGCGAGAGAAGATCCTTTGGTGGCCACCCTGATCAGTGCGGCTCCCCGTCTCGTAATTTACTGACACACACGTCAGGGGCTCCCTTTGTGTACCTTGAGATCATTGTGCAAAGCATGTCCAACCAAAATACGTCCTTTCAGGATATCAGACACCTCTTTCTGAACTACCTTGAAGTCTTCTCCTGAAACACAGAACAAAGGAACATGGTTACAGAAAACGACTTAAGCCGTCACTCACAATGAAGGCTGCTTGGATTCCCTCCATTGTATGACCCCCTCAACAATACAGAAGTCCAACCAAACGTAGCCTTCAAGATCAATAAAGCCCAAATTTAAGGTCCCGCGGGTGGCATTAATGTATCACCTCAGACAGGTAACAGCTCTACCCACCGTTCTTAATGTCCTGAGGCCGGATGCCGCTCACGGCCGTCCTGTAGTCCGTCACTCGTTCTGTTGGCTTGACGTGTTTATCGTACACGCATTTCCCAAACTGATTGACAATGGACACTCGAGCTAAGATGCTATCTTCTCCTTCTGGGCCCACGCCGACCATCTCACAGTCTATGGCCACAGTCCTCGTTAGCCTGAAACAAAGAGTTGAGGACAGTAGCGTCAGAAGACAGCAGCCGATGTGTCGTGATTCGCACTGGTAGTTGGGGGTTTCTCCATCTTAAAACGTGTGGTTTGGTAACTGAAACCAGCAGCAAATAAAAATAATTGTATCTGTGTAAGAGCCTCAAGAAGATCTTTTCAGGTAGAAAGTCACCATTTATATTGTGTCTAAAGCTCCTTGCTCTATAAATTAGGGGTTTTTTGTCTGGAGAATCAACAATGCTGGGATTTCAAGATATATTATTTAATGCAATAAAATATATGTCGTTAAAGAACGTCTCTCTTCTATGAAACAGTTAAGAAAACTGTTCTTGGGTGACAGTTACCCATCAAACGCCCGGCCCTTCACTAGAACCGTATCCGTAGAATCAGAGCGTTTCTCGGGGCCGCCTTGCATCTTACGGGCAATCTCTCCAGCTTCGGGCCCCATGGCTGCCTCGATATCTTCGGGATCCACGTCATCGAACCAGATGTCAATCCTGAACCACAGAATAATCGTTAGAAATATCGTCTAGGCTCTCCAGAAATTATGCACGTTTTAGGACAGCCAAAAGATTTACAATTGCGTAACAATTTTTTATTGAACAAAAGCATTAATTTCACTTTTTAAGGTTTTTCTTCTTAGGAAAAAAACAGTAATTAAAAATAAGCAAAGCCACGCAACTTACTTTGGAGCTTCTACCACGTTTCCCTTGTCAGACTTGTTTTTAGCTTCGGTCTTCATTTTTTTCTGCTTAATGCTCTTTTCTACCCCTTCCTCAATTTTCCTTTTCTTGCTCTTTTTCTCCCCTTTTTTATTGGCTTCCGAGGCAGAAGGATGTGTTTTTGTACTGTTTTTATCCCCCTTTGCTGTGGATGGAGCACTTTTCAAACGTCCATTGACTTTGGGGGTGACTGCTGGGGTTTCAGGCTCATCATGTTTCTTATGGGTGGCTTTTTGCTCTTTTTTAGGTACGTCTGTAGAAGCCGAAGGATCAGCTGGACTCGGTTTTTCTGGTTTCAGCAGCTAACAAGGAGAGAGCAATGGGTAAGAAGATAATCAGCTGGGGCAATACAGAACGGTGATTATAACAAAATTTGATTATACAGGTCGAACATATTAATGATTTTATACACACATACAACCTCAAATACCCAATCATCATGAAAATGTTTACATACAAAAGTTTGGGGTCACTCAGCTGTTTTCATGGAAAACAAAGACATTTCTGGCTGTAACAATTACAAAAAGGGTTTTCTAACCATCACTTAGCCTTTTACAGTTAAACTTGGATCAGCGAACACAACATGCCATTGGAACCCAGGAGTGAGTGATGGGAGTGATAACGGGCCATTGGACACAGGAGTGATGGGAGTGATAAAGGGCCATTGGAACACAGGATGATGGAGGTGATAAAGGGCCATTGGAACACAGGAGTGATGGGAGTGATAAAGGGCCATTGGAAAACACAGGAGTGATGGGAGTGATAAAGGGCCATTGGAACCCAGGCGTGATGGGAGTGATAAAGGGCCTTTATGGATTCCATTAAAAATCAGCCATTTTCAGCTACAATAGTCATTGATTCTTACAAAAAGAAGGAAATTACTAAGTGATCCAAAACTTTTGTACGGTAGTTTATATATTTCTAGATCTTACATACTGCTATTTCAAGAGCAAAAACGGTGTGTAGGATGTCTGAAAAGTAAATTTAATGTATTGATGGACCGTCTGGTCCCTCGGCTGTCTTATTAAAGAAAGTTTCTATGTTTATCCGACGTTGATCGCAGCCGATGGTCACCCGCGTCATTCTCTCCCTTACCTCTTGCAGAGCTTTCCAGTTATGTGAAAACTCCTGGGGATTTTTGGGGGGTAACACAGGAATAACTTTCTTATCATCATTTTTCTTGGTCACTTTTTTGGGTTGGTTTGGCCAGAACTTCTTCTTTTTCTGTTTCGTGGTCACCTTCGATGCAATTTTTGTCTCTTTTGCACCCGAAGACGGCTTTTCGCTCTTTAGTTGGATTTTTGCCATCGTCAGTCTTTCATCGGAGAATCGGGACCGGCGATTACCGTCTGTAAATCTCTAATTTGAACTCTTGCAATTAGACAACTCTCTGTTCACATCCAAAAATAAAATAAAAAATATAATCAACCGTTAATATATTAGCTTTTTATTAATCACTGGTAACACACAGACCACTTCCTTTAAATATTCTTTTATTTTAAGAATTCATTATAACATAAAGCACCATATACACTGTTTCATTTAGCTTCTGTATATACAAATTAATATATATTTTCTTTAAGATATCTAAATTTTCAAACATTTAATTTTCTCTTGCCTATACAAATTATAATATGAGCTGCATTTTATGGCAAGGAATATAAACATATCTAAAATAAGATATAAAAGATGGGACTATATACTCCATTAATGTACTTTAAGGCGATGTTAGGTGATAAGGAACTATCCCCAGCTGTACCCTTATCTTAAAGCCAAAAGAATAAAACATATGTAGTATGTAATATGTAGTATGTATACATGTGTACTCACATGTAACATCCCCAGTGATCTCTCCCAGCCATACACAGTAAAATATGTTCACACAGTAACGCGTCCCATGCCTTCTAACCAGCATGTAAGGAACCGGAAGCCGGCTTCAAAAGCCAACCGCACGGAAACAACAGCCGAAAGACACTGGTTCCCACAAGCTCTGCGATCACGCATGCGCAGAAGAGAAATCCCGCTTCCTCACGCATGCGCCCTTCTGTAGCTGCGCTCAACCCGGGCAGCATGTGGCTGCAACTACAGGGGTAGGGCCTGGTATTAATTAACCACTTAATTGCCACAAAACGTAATTGCCAAAACAGGGTGTTAACCCCAATAACATTTTGTAACGGTCTCTAAAATATAATCTGTTATAAAATAATTTTAAATATTAGTAAACGCGAGCTGTAATTATGCATATTGCAAACTGTCACCATGGAAACTGGTGTCAGGTCCCAATGATGCTGGGGGGGGGGGGGGGTTCTATGCAGAACCCGAATAATGGAATAAAATGGCGATTGGAGCCGGCCCTGGACCCCCTGCCATTATAGAGTAAAGGAGTAGCCTTAGGGGGGATTGACGGATTATTACGCTACATTACATAGCGCCTGCAGCGTCCGTAGCGCTGTTACGATAGAGAGAGAATGAAATTTAAGATTAAAAAAGCCGATATACAAAACGATTAATAGGTGTTAACCTTGTGTCTTGTGAGCTTACAATCTATTATGGAGGGGTACTTTAATGGGGGGGGTTATCTCAATTATTAAAACCATAGCAATGAGTACAATCGTCCAATTAACAGAAACATTCCATAGGTTGCTATGGCGATAAGAACACTTTTAAAACAGCAAAAAAAAACATTTTTTGTACATACCTTCCATAATATTTAACCTCGATAAATGTCTTTTGTTTAGGTCGTCATTCGTGGTGGCTGATCCAATAAGATCGAGTCCTAGGTCCGGATGGATCTGGCAGCGGATCCCGGCACCGTTATCCAATCTGGCTGTCGGGGAAGAGAGACCGGAATTCTCTGGCCAACGGCAGAAAGAGAAGTGGCTAATGCAGGGGCGTCCAACCTGCGGCCCTCCAGCTGCTGCAGGACTACATCTCCCATACTCCTCAGCCAGCCCCTTAGCTGAAAGAGCATTATGGGAGATTTAGTCCTGCAGCAGCTGGAGGGCCGCAAGTTGGACGCCCCTGGGCTAATGGAAGCATGTCTTTGGACCAGCGGTTGCTCCTATACTGCTTGGGTTCACCCGAGAGAAGAAGAGGATGTTTGATGCCAACAGAAACTACGGACGGATTGCCAAGTAGTAAGTGTCCAGCTGGAGAGCCGCGTTTCTGCTTTCCCTGATGTAATCGTCGAGAACAAATGTTTTATTTTGTGCCTTGTAGAACGGGACAAGTAAAGTTGCAAGCTACTTTTACCATCTGCCGTAAAGCGAGGCTGCTCGCTTTCCTGCTACTGTCTTTCAACGAAAGATTCCTCGTTAACTAGAATAATGGCGGTCTGCGTCCATTTTTCTTTCTTTCTTATCTAAAACAAAAAAACTGGTTTTCTGGGTAATCCACCAAAAACAATTTAAGTGAAAAATTATTTTTTAAAGTGTAAAAAAAGTTAACAATAAGTGTTTTTTTTCCAGGCGGTATACGCTGTAAAGCATTAATAGCCGCGAGCGTTATCGGACGAGAAGACCCCGTAAGCAATTCCCGCGGCCGCACTTACTGAAAGAAACAATTCGCGGCCGGAAAATTTACCGTCCGTCTGCTGAGAAGAAGAGTCCGTTATTTGCAACAAAGTGTCGGCCGGGAGCCTCGTCCTTTAATGATAAGAAGTTCTTGGACGACGAATTACAGCATTATGTTTTGAAGTTTCGGAACGTTCTTCTTCTTTGGAGCCAAATCGTTTCCAGAACTGCCGACCCGAAATGATCCAAAGGTCACCCGGTAGCTTAAGCAATAAATGGCCAAATACCCCGGGTATTTATTGCTGTGGGCACCGTGGGGTTAACGCGTCAAGAGTCATCACCTGAACTTTGTAGAACCAAAAAGGAAGCTCAAAGTGAATTAACTCTGCAATGATGCCGCCATCAACAGGAGGTGGAAGTCTAACACTCGAAGGTCAGAGTAAACATGTTTTACTTTACTGAGAGAGCGGTAGATGAGTGGAACAGCCTCCCAGCAGAAGTGGTAGAGAGTAATACAGTGAGGGTATTAAACATGCATGGGATAGACATACGGCTCCTGAATCTTAGAGAAGACCAACTAGTGATTAAGGTTTGAGTTTTACTAACTAACTAGAAACTAAGTTGCAGCATTAACCTTTTGAGTGTCGGAGAGTTGATTGAAACGTTGCAGCTGTACTGATACCGAAAGGGTTAAACGTTTCCCTTTCTGTCTATGCACACTTGGCAGCTCCTATAGGCGAGCCTGCCTGTTATTCACATTCATTTTGGGAGGACTAAGGGGTGGAGTTGTACCGTTTAACCCCCTGTGGTGAGGAACGTGTAACCCAATGAGAAACTGCGTCCAGATCCACTCGGGTTAAGAAGTTCCTCCAGAAATGGCCTTCCAGCTGCTGTCAGCTCCGACGGTACGTGAGCCCCTGAGTCAGGACACGGGGGGTGGTGGTAATAAGCTGATCATTAACGTGACGTTAATAAAAGGCCCCCTCGTCTGCGCTCCTGCCTCCCGGGGAACTTTGCCTCGTGGGTATTTTTTTTGTGTTTGGTAAAAAAAAAAATAACATTTAACAAGAATTTCAGCCTCGAGGGAGAGACTGCGGATTCTGGTTGAAGACAGTTGGTCAAGTAAGATCACTTTTTATTTATAAGATGTAATAAAAGATTGGTAAGCAATTAACCCTTTCAGTGCCAGAGTCAGTGCCAAAGGTTGGTAGAACCATACCTGGCTCAATGTTCTGGTACCGTTGGGGTTCATTTTGTGTTAAGTATTACACATAGCACACGGCTGAGGAATGAGTTAAAGGTGAATTGCCCCTAAAAAGATCTGACATTTTATTCTTACCTCTGAAGGTTTAATCATATAAACACTAAACCCCCCCCCCCCCGCACATGGTCTAGATCCAAGGTTCAGGGTGGTCAATGGAAGGCACTTGGAGGGTCTTCTGAGTGGACACCCCTAGCCGAGCTAGCTTGCCTATGCAGACCGACCAAGATAAAAAGCATGGAATTAGTGTACTGCCTCTTTAAAATGTCACCCTTATGAAATAAACACCCTTAAGAATGTTACTTTATTGCAATAAAATTCTAAATAACGTCAGTCGATTGAAGGAGGCAAACATTGTATCGAAGCGTTCAAGTTAAACGCATTGATGTGGGAAGCCAGTGGCTGCATCTTAGCCAAACCGAACCTCGATCCGCTCGTTCCCGTTGGGCGCACACGGATGGGTCGCTCACAGGTGTCAAAATTCAAGGAGGCGTGTCGGGGGTGGTGGCTGGACACGCCCCCAAGAGGAGGGACACTTGGTGTTTGTCATCCAATAATTATCCACGTTGCCTTTTCTCCACTACGATTATCATACAGAATCTGCTGACAGGGCAACAAATGGAAACAGATCGTTTGTGTTCTTTAAAGGGACCCTATGTCTCATATCAGACCCTCTCATAACCCCAAATGCTTGTTTGTCCCTATATTGGATTTTTCCCCCCCGGTTAGATCATTTATATAGAGGGGTCTGAAATCTTTTGCACCCGTTCTGGATACAATCACAGTTTGCTGTCCTCAAGCATCTAGAACGTCCCTATTCTCTCGGCTTGTAGGGCAGTAGGACGATATCTCACCCACGATGGGTGAAGATGGCACTCAGCCGGCGTTCCTCCTTAATATAACGCTTTATAGACTGTTTGTAAAACACATTATGTTTCCGACAAGGATTATAATTTATTTACTTTATTATTATTTATTTTTATTAATTTCTGTGATGCCCCCATACTCCTGCGTAAAAACCAACGGGCAGATGGTCGAATGAGAAGAAGATGGACCGACGCTGTAGGGGCTGTTGGCGTCCCAAGTGACTTCAGCCGGGGACAGATGCTCGTTCCCAGAGGGGAGATGGGTGTCCTCCTATATCTTCCGCTTTAGAAAATCGGGCTCTGTATATGATCTTTGAAGCCGTGGAGAATCCGTTAGACATCAGGAGAGACCGGTTGTAACAACCGTCCAACAACACGTTGTTTAGTCCATGGTTTCTTTGAAAATCTGTGAGTTGTGATTGTCGTTGACTTGATCTAAGCCCCCAATGCATTTTCAGATTGCCATGAAGCACCTTGGCCGAGCTTTCCAGGTCTCTGCCAGTCATGGAAGGCTGGCTCTCATCCGTCGGTCCGGCAGCGCAGCGGGGCAAACGACAGAGAAGAACGTTCCCTACGCTACAACCTTGAAAGAAGAAAGCCCCCACAGCAGAGGACCCAGCAAGCCCTTGCCTCGCTCGGCAGATGCGGTGGTCATCGGTGGGGGCAGCCTGGGGTGCCAAACCACGTACCATTTAGCTAAGATGGGCATGAAGAACGTGGTCCTACTGGAGAGGGACCGACTGACATCAGGCACTACCTGGCACACAGCAGGTAAGCGGGCAGCACCGGTTACAATGTTACGATTAGTCGTTTGTTGATTGGAATCTTGGAACGTAGATTGGAAGCACAAAACTTATTTGTTTTTTTATATCACAAATATTTGTATTTCCTTTCTATATTTTACCCGAGATGAACATCCGATGATTGATAAAATGTATCAAGAAAGAGCTTTGCTTCACCAGTATAATATATAATAAGAGACATAATCGCGAGAACCTTCTGATTCTTCTCATGGCAGCCAACAGGCTCCGCTCCCAACAATTGTGATAAATACCTGAATGGCCCCCCCGTTAATTGAATGGCCCCCCCGTTAAGTAGCTCCCGCGTCTCGCAGGTCTTCTATGGCAGCTACGGCCGAGCGATGTAGAGGTGGAACTCTTGGCTCACACGCGTGACGTGGTTAGCCGCGATCTGGAGGAGGAGACCGGACTGCACACCGGGTGGATCCAGAACGGGGGTCTCTTCATCGCGTCCAACAAGCAGCGTTTGGATGAATACAAGAGACTGATGTCCGTAAGCATCCGGCGTAACTCTGTGTCGGCCGCGGTGTCAAAGTAGAACTGCCTAGATTGCGCTAGAACGTGACGGAAGCCTACGCCGTTAGATGTTGGCATTAACCCTGGCTTGTGATTGGCTGAGGAACAGGATAAAAAAGACAATGGGCTTCTTCCACTAGGGAAAGTCTCATGGAAATAACGTAATCTCTTACGATCTCTCTGCGACGATCTATGGTTGGTCAGGGATGATGGGCGTTGTAGTCGGTGTCGAGCTCTACTCCCCGGTTCACACGCCGGCTAAATTGCCTTCATTAGTGTTCTGTGTTTGCAAAGCGTCGTCACAGCCTCGCCACGCGCGAAACTCTTTGTTAATGATTCCTCACCTGCTAATTAACGCTTCTAGAACCGTAAGGGCTCGATGTTTTTGTTCCGTGATGGAGTGGAGGACATTCTAAGTAACGTTGGGTTTCTCCTCTCCTGCCCCAGCTGGGGAAGGTTTATGGAGTGGAGTCCTACGTCCTTTCTCCAGCCGAAACCAAGGACTTGTATCCCTTGATGAATGTCGATGATCTGTATGGGACGCTGTACGTCCCTAAAGATGGCACGATGGACCCCGCCGGCACTTGTACCACCCTGGCAAGGGCATCTACGGCTCGCGGGGCAAAGGTAAGCGGAGGGAATTCCGTAGTCTTTCTGTGGCCCCCGGTGCCACGCTGTTCTAGTCTTTGCCATCCCTGGTATTTTCTCCTCCAGGTCATAGAGAACTGCCCGGTGACCGGCATCCAAGTGAAGACCGACGACTTCGGGATCAAAAGGGTGGTTGGCGTGGAGACAGAATTCGGGACCATCCAGACCCCTTGTGTGGTCAACTGTGCAGGTATCAGCAGACATATGGAACCGCAACCCAGCAGAAGTGGTAGGGGCCTCGCAATGTCAAAGGTTACGTGATCTTCTCACTTTTTAAATGTTTTCATTTTTGTTTTTAGGAGTGTGGGCCCAGAAACTCGGACGAATGGCGGGAGTCAACGTCCCTTTGGTCGCGATGCACCACGCGTACGTCGTCACCGAGCGAATCGAGGGAATCCAGGTCCGGTCTCTTATTTTGTGTCCTGGAAAATCAGAACTTTACATTTTTTGGCGTGAAACCAGTTTCTCTTTCTGTAAAGACTCAAAACTTAATCAGTCGTTGGTCTCGTCTTAGATTCAGGAGCCGTATGTCTATCCCACGCATGTTTAACACCCTCACTGTATTACCCTCTACCACCTCTGCTGGGAGGCTGTACCACTTATCTACCACCTTCTCAGTAAAGTAAAAGTTAAGCATCAGGGTGCATGTGAAACACATAACCCATCATTTTATTTTGACGGAGGACCTTGACAACATTCACAGTCTACGTTCAAAGCCAGCCGGGATCCGCCGCCCGTCAATCAGCGGCTGTTGTTTGCCTGCAGTTAGAGCTGCCTGCGCGCTGCTTGCGGATCACAATGCGTCTGAATTCCGCTTCTTCCAATCTTTTCTCCTTGCTGTTTATTTTTAGAATATGCCAAATGTTCGGGACCACGACGCTTCTGTGTATCTCCGTCTCCAAGGCGACGCGCTGTCGGTGGGCGGCTATGAGTCAAATCCTATATTCTGGGAAGAGGTGAGATGCCGATCGAGGCTCTGCTCCCGTCCGTGGCATCCGTCAGCCGCTCGCCGCTATTATCGCCCTTCATTTCCACACCCGGGAACTCTCTGGGTTTTTGCCCCAATCTCAGGGTTCTTGCCCCAGATTCTCCAGGTCGCACAGTCTGACTCCTTCCTATTCTCCCCGTTGTGGTCATAAATAAGACTCGTAGTTGGTGCTTTTGCTCCCAGTATGTTATGGCTGATCTCCCTGCTTGAATGCAGGTAACTCAATTACGTGAATCTTGAAATACTGACAGGTCAAGGTTTCCGTGACGACAGGCTTTAGAGCCACTTGGCGAGGCACTATATAAAAACCTCATGATGGCATAATAAAGGGTTAATATTTCTGAAGGTCAGCTCTGTGAGAGAGTTCCAAGCATGGGAATTAGCGGGGCTTTACCCGGGGCAGTATGGTTTAAATGCCCCCCAATCATACCCACCGACCCATACTTTGTGATGCGATGTCTACATTAACCCTTTGAGCACATTTGCTTTTTGCCCGCGCTGGTATTTTTCTATTGCCTCCTCCACATATCTAGACTTAATATTCTTTTTTTTTAGGATTTTGTCTTCAAATATATAGATCAAGAGGCGGAAAAAGTTGAAAGCCTCTTCAATTATCGTTTACAAGGGCTGATCCGCATGCGGTGGTGCGGCGCGGGGGTGGGGGGGGATATTCTTCCCGAACGTGGCGTCGGGTGCTTCTGGATGTTCTGGGCTCGTGGTGCATGAATTGTTTTGGTGGAAGTTTAATTTAAATGCCATCCTCGCCATTTAAATCCCTCTTCTGTTTACGGGTAGGTCTCGGATGCGTTCGCTTTTGGCCTCTTCGATCTGGACTGGGATGTGTTCACGCAGCACATTCAGGGAGCCGTTAACCGCGTCCCGGCGCTTGAGAAAACCGGAATCAAATCTACGGTGTGCGGCCCCGGTGAGTCCCGACGCATCCATCCCACAGCATTCTAATCATTATTAAGGCTGCACACGATGTCTGGGGGCTGAGCGGGGATTGCAGTGAATAATCAATAAGCCCAGATCTTCGACGCTTTAGTAAAACGTCCTAGAGCTTTGTAAGGAAGTTTTACTTTACTGAGACGAGGATAGATAACCAGAACAGCCTCCCAGCAGAGGTGGTAGAGGGTAATACAGTGAGGATATTAAACATGCGCGGGATGGACATACGGCTCCTGAATCTAAGACGAGACCAACGACTAATTAAGGTTTGAGTCTGGATGGGTCTTTTGTGCCAATATTTCCATATTTTTGTGCATTTTTTTTTTATTTATTATGTTAAAAAAAAAAGGGAGCCGGCCTGTAGGTGGCAGCAAAACGCAGGGAGATTTTCCCAATCAGCGGCTCGGACCAGAGAAACGAGAAGATTTATTAGCGCGTTGGAAAGAAAACCTCGAGATTCCGCTTTTTGTAATTAATGATAGTTCCGAGTGATCTGATTTAGTCCTTTTAATGAACTTCAAGTCTAAAAATCATCTCAGAGAGCAGCACTTAGTCATTTATCTCCGGACGACATTTATGGACCATACTTATCGATTAAAATAATCAGCTCAGCGTTGGGTACAAATATAATTTAACACGGGGTTAAAATGCCAGGAGAATTCAGAATTTTATTAGTTAAATGATGATTATATCAAATTTTTATTTCATTTTATTAGTTATTTATTCTGTGGCTGTGTCCGACATCACACATTGGTGGGAACAAAACGGCACTTTAGACGGCAGGAAAATTTAAAGAGACCCCTCGGTTACCGTATGCCTTAAAGTGTATATGATGGCTCGAGTTATCCAAACCCGTTCTGCTTGGGTCTGCATGGCAGTCGACGGGTTAACGGAATATATGGACCTTGCATATTTACTCTATGAGGTCCTGGGTATGCATGGGTTAACCTGCCCTTTGCCCTCTGACCCCTGATCCGTCATCTATTCGCACCTGAAAATATTTTTATTGGTGGTGACGCCGCTTTCGCTTCCCTCTGCCGTGTATCCCTGTTGCATCTTTTAGTTACGCCAACGCGATGCGGACCCCAGAGAGGATGTAGTGGGGGTAGGACCACCTGCCGCTCCCGCGGGATGCCGTCACGGTCCGGGATAACCGAGTTACATTAACTTCTAGAGCTACGGAGTACGAGGCGAAATCCCGTTATAACCGATACGTCTGTTCTGTTTCTCAGAATCCTTCACCGCCGACCACAAGCCCCTCCTGGGGGAATCTCCGGAAGTGAGGGGCTTCTTCCTGGGCTGCGGATTCAATAGCGCAGGTGGGTTATCCATCCCCGGAATGGGATGGGTGTTTGGACCGCGGGGGCCTGATTTGGCGGTCGAGCGGATTTTACCGACGCTGTTCCCGTGCTTTGCGCAGGTATGATGCTGGGGGGCGGCTGCGGAAAGGAGCTGGCGCACTGGATAATTCACGGCCGCCCGGAGAAGGATATGTACGGCTATGACATCAGGTGAGAGCAAAAACGCCATAAAATGCACCAAATCGTGGCTGCTTCCACCTAGAAACAATACGAATATTGCGAATGTGAAACTCACGCGTTGGGTATGATGCGCTTTAAAAAAAAAACACAACACATTTTTTGTGGTTTATTTTATTTTTTTCGTGCAGCCTCTTCCTGATTGGCTATCAGGAGAATGGAGCCCGGTTGCCAAACTATCGCTCGTATGCTTGCGAGCCTCGTTGATATCATTTTTATTGACGATTTGCCTTTTTATTTATTTATTTTTTTGTTATTTTACATTTTTTCATTTTCATTTGTTACAGGATTTTCCAGAATTCTGTAAAAAAATAAATAAAATATAAATAAAAAAAATATATATTTTTTTGCTTCATCTATAAGCTTTTCTATCCTGGTTTCCGTTCGCTTAAATTCCCTAGGAACGGCACAATCTGCTCTCGTTTTAGATGGAAACATTAATTACCGTTCACGAGAAGCTAATTAGTAGCCCCCCGACTCCTACACGCTCACCAGTCTTTGGCGTAAATTGGCCTTTTTGACCGCCCTGCTTCTCGTGCATCTGGTGGTCTCGGCGATCACGATACGATGGTCCGACAGCGGAGGACGGTAATTATAGCGAAAGAAAAACCTTGTCATTAAATGCATTTCTGTTTAACCCCGATGCGTCTAATTATCCATCAAGCTAATTATTTAGGTGAGGGTCTCAAGATGAGTAAGAGGGGTCTCCGGGACTCATGTTCATGAATACCTTCGCCGTCGATTAAAATGCACGCCCGTCGCATTCTTCCTCCCACGGTGCCCCGAACGTCAGTTTGATTCGTGGCCCTTTAATCTAGAGAATGAATATGCCGCAGAATTCTAAATAGCGCCGTTTAGCAGGCGGACTCGTAATGAGGTTTTTGTTCTTCTTCTGTACGATGACTCCGGGCCGTACCGGGAATCGTCTCCCACGTTTTCATACGTCGTTGCGCAATCGTTCACAAAATCATTGCGCAGATCGAAGAATTTTCATGGGAAAAAAAATATATATTTAGTTCTACGTGGCTTTCCGGAAAAAGGGGACGTTCTGCGGTAAATCTTTGTAGAACATCTAAGAATGTTTTCTGGTGTCCAGGAAAAAGTTTTTTTTGGGTCTTTATCAAGTCAACAAGTGGGTAGAAGATGGTGCCAAGTTGTCACGTGACGCAGCCGTTGGGTAGATAAACGACAATGTTTTCTTTGGAGGTTCCCTGTAGCAGGGTAAGGTTTGGTCTGTCTCCCAGACCCTGTGTTCCCCAGCCGGTTCTCCGTGTCCTCTCTGACCCCTCTGTGCCTTTTTATTTTTACAATCAAGGAGGTTCCATCACTCTCTGACCAACCAGAACCGCTGGATCCGGGAGAGAAGCCACGAATCGTACGCCAAAAACTATTCGGTGGTTTTCCCCTATGACGAACCTCTGGCCGGGAGGAATATGAGAAAGGATCCCTTGCACGAGGTACGAGGCGAACGTGGAAAGCGTTCTGGAGTTGAGAAAGACGGGTTCCAGATCCAGATAGGTTAGGATCCATTGTCCATTGTTATGGATCCATTGTCCTTCATTGATCCATTCAATGTCATTGGTTAAGGATCCACTTCCGCGGAACCTTTTGGTTACCGGAATTCGGCGTGAACGGGAACATTTTTTACTCTCCATAAAAAGTGTTCTATACAAATGCTGCATTCCCTGCATTTATATAATTTTTATTATAATAAAAAAAAAAAAAGTTTTAAAGTGTCAAGTAAAAAAAAAAACTTCATTTTTTCTTCTGTTTAAACTAAAATAATACAAAGTACAATAACATTTTTAAATATTCAGGCTGAAATTATCTCTTTTTTTATGGTCCCAATAACATAGAGAGGACATCGTATTTCTACAGGATATTTAGAGAGAAAAAAATCCCAAGTTTTATGTCTTAAAAAAAGCAAAATGAAATCCATTCTACCGGATGAAAAAGGGTTGAAATTGACAATTTGTTGAAAATCCTCCTTCTAGTTTCGAGGCCGGTGTGCAGGAAACCAGCAAAGTTATATTTTAAGAGAAATAAAGTCTATTCTTAGAATTTCTGCCAATTTCCTAGGAATTTTAGATGCGTGTCCTCCTAATTGCGCGGGTTACCGGTGGGTTAAAATACCTGTCGTTAGTCAGTCGCTAGGTAACGGTGATATTTTGGGACGGTTGCTAAGCGTTGTAGTGCTGCTTTGATTGGCATTGCCAGGCTTGTCATCTGCTTGGTATTATCCCGGCACACGAGCGCCTATCGTTAACCCGATCCCTGAAATAGAATGCGGCGGTTAGGGTCCACAAAGCAAAATTGCCCTCAATTCTTTGTTTTAATTACATCCTTCATTGTTGGTGCTAGTGGAGCCTCTTTATTGCCCCGCTGGGCCTTTTGGAGCCTCTTTATTGCCCCGCAGAGCCTTTTGGAGGCTCTTTATCACCCCGCAGAGCCTTATGGAGCCTCTTTATCGCCTGCAGAGCCTTGTGAAGCCTCCTCATCCCTGTTGGGTCTCTTTATCCCCTTAGAACCTCATGGAGCCTCCTTATGCCCTACAGAGCTTTGTGAAGCCTCCTTATCCTCCGCAGGGTCTTGTGGAGCCCCCCCGTATGCCTTGCAGATTCTTGTGAAACCTCCTTATCATCCACGTAGCATTGTGGAGCCTCCTTAGAACCTGCAGAAACCTGTGGAGATCCTTCTCCTTCGTAGAACCCTGTAGAGCCTCATTAGTCCCCATGGAGCCTCCCTATTCTCCACAGTCTGCTCCTCTCACCCCAAATCAAGCCAGGAGATATCTGACCTGGGCCGAAGGCTGTAATGATTTGCTTTATACCCCATAACTGTGACATGGGGGCTGTCCAGAGCCGGGGGCTGCCTCCTGCCTACAGCCCCGTCCGCTAACCGATTATAACGCCGTTTCTTTCATCGGCAGGTTCTCCTCCAACAAGGCTGCGTGTTCCAGGAGAGACACGGCTGGGAGAGACCGGGGTGGTTTAACCCGACAGGTCCGGCCCCTGTAAGTATACAGAGGCTTCGTCGGCTTTCCTTTCCTAACTCTAAACCCGAGCGAGCTCTTCTGCCTATCCTCAACGCCTGGTGGTTATTCCGCGTCCCTCAAGTTTGAAGAGAAGCCTCTGTCATCACCTGCAGCTATTTCCAGAGCCCTCGTCTCCAAAACCCACGCTTCCGGCACGTCGATCATCTGCCGCTCCAGATCCCGCGTTCCGACTGTCGGCACACGGAGTACGATTTGCCAAGAGAAACAATGTGACAACATCGTGTTCCGAAAGCAATCTATGCGCTCAGCCTGCCACTAAATCAGAGGCGATATTCCGCCGTGCAGCAGACATGGGCCCATCGCCGATCCACTGGGCAGAATTCTGATGCCAATCACATCACACGCGTGTGGCTTTTACGTCACTTGGCCGTTTGGGGTATAGTGATGCCCCTGGGACCGGTTTATAACTATTTATAACGTTTATCCCGCAGCCGGCCCCTTATAGACGTCTTTTATTTGTCTTCCTCTTGCAGGTCTTGGACTATGACTATTACGGGGCGTACGGCCACCAGCCGCATCAGGATTACACATACAGTCAGTTGCTGGAGAAAGAGTATACCTTTGGCTTCCCTCCCCATCATGACGTGGTGCGTGGACACGGGTACAGGGGGCTTCGGGACCCACTCTGTATGCCACCATACCTAGGAAGTTTCAGGGTTTTGCTTTACTGTCAGGGTGGAGGGGTGTGATTGGTCAATTCTCAAGGTTTTCACCCCAATCTCAGGCCTGTGGGGGGGAGAATGTGCAGATTCCCTGGTTTTCACCCCAATCTCAGGGCCATGGGGGGAATGGGCAGATTCTCAAGGTTTTCACCCCAATCTCAGGGCAATGGGAGGAATGACAGCATTCTCAAGGTTTTCACCCCAATCTCGACTGCGGGGGGAATGGCAGATCGACTGCGGCAGATTCTCAAGGTTTCACCCCAATCTCGAACTGCGGGGGATATGGCAGATTCTCAAGGTTTTCACCCCAATCTCAGCGGCCCGGGGGGAAATGGGCAGAATTCTCAAGGTTTTCACCCCAATCTCAGGGCCGGGGGGTGGGTATGGGCAGATTCTCAAGGTTTTCACCCCAATCTCAGGGCCGCGGGGGGGATGCGCAGATCTCAAGGTTTTCACCCAACTCGGCTGCGGGGGAGATGGCGAGTTCCAAGGTTCACCCCAATCTCAGGCCGCAGGGGGGAATGGGCAGATTCTCAAGGTTTTCACCCCAATCTCAGGGCCGCGGGGGGGATGGGCAGATTCTCAAGGTTTTCACCCCAATCTCAGGGCCGCCGGGGGGGATGGGCAGATTCTCATGGTTTTCACCCCAATCTCGTCTGCGGGGGGAATGGGCAGATTCTCAAGGTTTTCACCCCAATCTCAGGGCCGCGGGGGGGGGATGGGCAGACTCTCAGAGTCACACAGCCTGCAGTCGATGTTATATTTAAACCTCTCCTTTTGTCATTTGGCTCGGGCTCCCAGTGCCCAGCCGGGGTCCGTGTGTTTCGGTTCTGAATCTCATTGTGTTTCTATTCCCTCTATAAATAGCTTCCTTTTGTAATTATTCCGCGTCCCTTTCATTGCGAGCGGCGGGTTCTCTGCCCGTCGGGCGGATTATAAAGCTCGCAGACTGAGACGCGTTCGTTCTGTTTAATTCGCCAGTCGGCGTTTAATTCTTATTCTAATTCAGTTTTAGAGCAGATGAAAAAAACTTAACTGTCTTGGTGTCCTTGCATTTTTAAGGTCAGAGATGCACTGCTGGGCTTTCTGGCAGAGGTGGTTGCAGGGTAACAGTGCTATTATTGGACATATAGAATATTCCTGAGAAAGAACCAGGCCTTCTAAATAAGAAAAGCTGGCAAAAATCTTTACCTTCAAAGGGGGTATTTGGCCCAATTGGACAGGGTAAAAATTATATGTTTGCTTTCGTGTCTTTTTTCCGACCAAAAAATAGCCGTTTCCGGATTCTTATCTCTTGTGTTTGACGCGCTGTCGTTTTTTAGATCAGGAGCGAGTGTCTGCGGTGCCGGGACGCGGTGGCCGTTTTTAACATGTCCTACTTTGGCAAATTCTACCTGGTTGGACCCGAGGCCACAAAGGCAGCTAACTGGCTCTTCACGGCCGACGTCAACAAGCCCCCAGGTAGGGGACAAATAAAACAAGCCCCCAGGTGAGTGACAAATAAAACAAGCCCCCAGGTAAGTGACAAATAAAACAAGCCCCCAGGTGAGTGACAAATAAAACAAGCCCCCAGGTAAACCCGAGGAACGGACGGGGAACAATCTCC
Organism: Spea multiplicata; assembly: GCA_009364415.1. Lineage (NCBI taxonomy): Eukaryota > Metazoa > Chordata > Amphibia > Anura > Pelobatidae > Spea > Spea multiplicata. The sequence goes on along the minus strand of VKOC01022305.1, from coordinate 16,114 downwards.
AGGGGCAACGCCGGACACGGGGCAGAGCGTCTTCTGTGCCGACAGCGGGTCATATTCACATATTCCATTACGGAGAAAGGGTCATGGCGTTTCCTGGTTCCTGACCCGCTATGTTTCTTCCAGGATCTACTGTCTACACCTGCATGCTGAACAGCCGGGGGGGGACTGAGAGCGACCTCACCGTCAGCCGCATCGAGCCGGGGAAGGCGTCATCCCCTCTGTCCCCCGACTTTCACGGTGGGTATAAAACGTCAGCTGTGGCTTAAAGCGTTCAGGTTTCGTGGAGTCTTTTTGAAATCAGGCGTCCATATTCATAGAAACACAGAACCCGCCGGCAGATCGGCCCCATCCGGCCCCCGTCTAGTCGCCCGTTTATCCTGCTGTAAAGACTCAAACCTTAATCAGTCGTTGGTCTCGTCTTAGGTTCAGGAGCCGTATGTCTATCCCATGCATGTTTAACCCCTTAATGACAAAGCCCGTACATGTACGGGCTGAAAATGCATTGTTTTCAATGGGTTCAGGGACCGTCCATTGTCCTTAAGGGGTTAATACCCTCACTGTATTACCCTCTACCCAGTCACAGACTGTCCCGGGGGCAGGGGTACATATGAGTGCTGGCACGAGTGTTGGCGCGAGAGTATACACAAGACTGTGTATAAAAATGAGTGCCAGTTACAGGGGGGGGGGGGCAGGGGCCGATTGTGCTACTTGGCTTTACCTCCTTCGTGAGATTTTTTAATGATGTCTCTATTTCATTTCTTCTCTTTTCGTTTCTGATCTTTATATCTGAGCTTTTTTTTGTGCCAGAATAAGTGTTCTCGGGGGGATTTAAGACAAATATATATATATTTTTGGCATCAAGTGTTTTTATTCTTTCCAAAGTCTTTAATGAGATAACGGCTGAGTGGATTTACTCGAGTATCCCATTCTCCAGATACTTAATCAAGTGTTAACCTTCTGATATCATTAAACAATGTATCTCCTTTTATTGAAACCATAATGATCTGGAGATGCCGTTCATGCGCCGCGGGGTTACCCTGATCCTCGCTCCGGGTACAGAAAGCTGAGAAAGGATCTCAGATAATATTATTTCCTTTTCGATTTTTGGATTAAAGTGGAAATAAAACTAATTGGGCTAAAGCTCATCTTCATAATATACCAGTTAATGTTCACTTTCGCAGGGACGGTTCTTCTCTGGCCTCCAAACCACTGACGCCCCCTCTTTCCTCCTCTGACGCCCCCTCTTTCCTCCTCTGACGTCCCCTCTTTTCTAGGAGCTCGGAATGTTTGCCGTGTCTGAGGGTATCACAGGGTTCTACAGCATGGATATATTTTTCTGGAAGTGTCAAATAACACCATTTAACCCCTTAATGACAAAGCCCGTTCATCTACTGGCTCAAAATGCTTTGTTTTCAATGGGTTTGGGGACCGCCCACTGTCCTTAAGGGGTTAATAATGATTCTCCCATCATTAAAGACTATTAGCCGTGTAGCCTCTCGTGACCTTGGTGGCTGGAGATGTTCCCTTTGCGATCTGCTGGTTAATCTCGCTGTGCGGCACAAAGCTGCGTCCGGCCCGATTCTCATTAGTGCCGTTCTCTGCTCCGATTTCTGTGTCCGCTTCTGACCGTTGACACCCAGAGAAATAATCCCCTATCCTTCTTTGGCGGTTTTCCCCATCAAAACGACTCGGGGTTACGTTGAGCGGATCTTGTGGCTCACAGGGGACAGGACGCATCTTGCCTCAATCAACCACAATTCTGAGAGTTCAGGAGACGTTCTAATGAGAACATCTTTAATTCTGCAAAATAATCTTTTCACCTATTGAGGTTGTTGTCTCTCATCCTCATTCATTCTCACACTCACGCTCTCTCACACTCATTTACTTTCTTTCATTCACTCTCTCTCATTCTCTCCCTACATTGTCCACTGACTGCTTCTGTGTCCTTGTCTACCTCTTGCCTCTTCTTGTTCTCCTGTCTTGTTTCTTCGTCCGCTTCTCTGTCAACCAGACCTCCCGGTGCTCTTCTGCAAAAGGAGGAACCTCCGGGCACACCCTCTCCGCCGATTGGAGGAACGGGGGCTCCAATCTTTTGCAGAAGTACTCCGATAGGTCAGAATAATGCAGACAGGCTTGCGGAGAAAGAGAAGTGCTTCTGCGCCCAACATTTGGGGGACTGGGCTTCACTTGCCACCAAGTGGTTTCATGACCAGCGTGGTCCAAATTGTCCTCAATTATCATGTATTTAAATCCATTAGTAACTGTACAAGATCTTGTAAAAGCCTCCGTTTGTCCTGTGTTTCCAGGGGACGGTTATTACCTGGCCATAGGAGGAGCCGTGGCCGAGCACAACTGGGGCCACATCTGCACCGTCCTACAGGAGCAGAACTTCAAATGCAAACTGATCGACTGCTCCGAGGACCTCGGCATGATCAGCATCCAAGGACCAGATAGGTACAGGGCTTTATATATCCCCCCGGGGCGGTGGTCCAACCAATCAGCGAGTACGGAAACGCCAGTTCACCTTAGAGGGAACGCGATTTGCCTCTAAGATGGCGAAATGATTGAAATGATGCCACCATCCATGCGCGGAATCCAAAATCCGTACCTTGGGTAGATACATTTCCAAGACCCTTTATCCCAAAGTAAAGAAACTTTGTATCAACAGCGAATTCGCAGGGAAAAAAAAGACAATAGATGAAGATCCCCAGAGGGGAGAACCCCCCCCCCCCGATAAGTAGGTTATATGTCAGCGTGTGTCACCAGACCCCTTCTGTGTTCTCCGTATTATCTGGAGGGGCCGGGTGGATGAAACTTCCCATCAGGGGAATTGTCAGAATACTTTATCTCCCACCCGTAAGCTCTTTCTCTATAACCTGCCATTTTGACTTAAAATCAGCAAGCGCCTTGATTTCTATGGGAGGTTCAGGGCCCCCCCCAGTCACAATCCGCTTTCACTCGTATCAATCTTGAACGTCGGCGGCAGCGGCGGCATGAATCCCGCGGGCAGATGTGTTTGTGACAGCCGCGTTCGTCCCGAAGACTGTCACGTTGGGTCTTAATAACTCGCGTCAGTCTCGCTTCTTCTGATTCCCACCAGAGATTTTTGTTCCGGATTTAGTACCTGAGCGCGGCTGTCGGGTTAACAACGCGCCCCTTAGTAGTTCTATCCCCTCTGCTTTTAGTGTTTACATTGGGGTGATCACCATTTTTTTAAGTTTGATTAAAAAGAATGGAAATACATTCAAGATACAAATGTATCATTAACAGCGATCCCTACCATGTAACTTTTTTATATGAAAATAATACATTTTTGGCCAAAAATAACAGGGAAGGGCATCTTTCTCAAGGGGTAATTATTAGTTCTCCTTGCCACAATCCAACCTACCTCTAGGGGGCACACCGAGTGTAGATACTTGCACCGAACACGGATGTTTCTGTTGGATCCCTAAAGATCTGTATTAATATTAATACCTGGGGCATGTATTATGCATTATCCATCACAACCTCCTAATGGCTCCCTGACATTGAAGGCAGGAACTTTGGCGATAGCGGACACCGAAGACCCCTCTATCCCCCCCCGCATTAACCCCCCGGTTTCCCTCCTACCCCAGCCGCAAGGTTCTGGAGGAGGTTCTGGATGAAGACCTGAGCAATGAGGCCTTTCCATTCTCCACACACAAGATGGCGACGGCAGCCGGACACAAGGTAGGAGATCGCACCTACCCAAAGGGGGGGCAATAAAGGTCCAACAGAACAGGTCACATCATAACTTCCAGCTTATGGCTGAAGATTTTTTTTTCCCGTTAAATATTTTAATAATAATATTTTTTAATAATAGGGAATGGATCTCAACCTGATTTTCAGACTTCAAAGAAGCCTGTCTAGGGCAAAAAGTTTCATTGCCAATTTTGTAGCAATCACCATGGGAACTGGGATATTTTGCATTTTAGCCTAGAACTAGACAGGTTTTGCTTTGATAAATATTAATGTTTTTTTTCCCAAATTTGTTTTGTGGGTTAATAAAGTCAGTGGCCTCTTTTTTTCATGTGTTCCTGTACCCCGGTACGCCAGGGGTTAACCGGCTATGTTAGTGAATCCTGCCCACATCCTTCGTTCTTCTTCTAGGTCTGCAGGTGCCTCTGATCGCTCAGTGACCCCCCCAGCCCCCTAGCAGCTGTGTTTTGTTAAAAGCTTCCCTTTTGTAACCCAGATAGGCTCCAGGATCCTCCCCAGCTATATCCCTCCGTCTATCCTCCTTGCCTGACTGATCTAATGGCATAATGGAGAAAAGAGCTCCTAGCCGTGTCCTGAGAAAAAGTGTTTCTGAAGCTAAGACGCCAAACAAACTCTGACATAATGCGAAGGAATGAAAGTCGGGCTCGGGGGGGGGGTAAGGGAAAGTTATCCGGAATGTAGAACATCTCAGCACTTTGTACCGCGCCACGCGAAAGCGCCACTCGATCTGTACAGCTCATTGTGTGTTAATTGCATTCAGTGCACCCCTGTGACCCTATGGTATGGTCCATAAAAAGCCGTGCCAGATAGCTTCTGCAAGTTGATGCAAGACAATAATTCTGCCTTAATAAGTTGGTTTTGGACGAACCATTCCATTCTCCACTCGATACCGAGGGCCGGAGGTGTCCTGACTAGCAGTGGAGATCGTGTTTAACCCTTACTATATAACCAGGGCTATAATAATCTTGCCCTGAAGTCCGCAAGCTTAATTAGCCTCCGGATTGGACCAGGTTGGCGACCTGGATTCTGTTTTTTAGTGACAGCCTGGTAACTTTGGGGTCTTGCCGTGTAACCCTGCTGGATATTCACGCGCGTCTCTGCTTACGTCAGACCTTAGCGCGCTCGAGACGTCGGCCGACTCAAGTATTAGACCAGCCCTAGGTCCTCGGCTTCCATGATGTCCTCATTTGACCCCATTGCGACCTCTTCATTGTTTTAGAGGTAACATTGTCACAGAACACGCTCGTTCCCCCAGTTAAAATGGGTTATTCACCCCCCCCCATGCTCATATACGCCGTTCCGTTTTTTTTCTTTGTATTGCAGGCTCTTTTTATGAGCCACGCGGAGTCATCATTCTCCCGTCTCATTTCCCCCGTCTCGCTTTCCTCGCTAACTCTCCCGATCCTTCATTTCCGCTTTGAATCCTTCACTAATTTTTATCGATACGAAGCCTTTGGAGACTTTTCCAAAAATAGGAAGAGGAGAAATCCGCTGGTTAACGCTGGCTGCTGATCTACGGCGATGCCAGAATCTCCCTGACAGAGCGTTAAAGGTGATGGCCGGCTTCCCGTTCCTTATCTGCGAGGCTCCTTTGATTAAACGCCTCGACGCGTCGCAGGTTCTCTCTCTCATGTGGCCCTTGGGAAGAATCTCCAAGCTCCATTTATCAAAAGATCGATACGAACACAGCTTAACAAATCTCTGAATTCTTTTTAGATATATATATATATTTATTAACGTAAACATCTTATTTCTAAAATCTCTCCGAATATTTAGGTGTTAACGAGGTCCTCGAGGAGCGTTAAGACGCAACATTTACCAAAAATTCTATTACTTGTTACATTTAAATAAACCGTCTCTTGTGATCAGAACCTTACGTTTTTCCGGCTGGGTTCCGCTTCAGAACCGGCTGATTTATTTTGTATCTTTTTAAATATTCGATCCCCCCCCCAAAAAAAAAAGGTTTAGATTGGTGATGATGAAACGTTTTATGGAAATATCTCGAAAATCTGCATTATTTTTAGCGGTTTTTAGATATAAATATCTGTCGTCTACCGAGCTGCGGGGTAACGGAAGTGCCCGTAATTCAAGCTCCCGGATAGAAGTTCCGGACGCAGCGATCCGGCTTCTAAAATCTCCCGGTAGAGCTGTATATTCCTGCGCCCGATGACAGCCCTTCAAGTTCTACCCTCGTTTCGAGGCTAAGGACAGATGCCGCCGGCAGATACTTCACACGCGGATCATGTGGGTGGTAGATGGTGGCGCTTAAATTGGTTCCTGGTGTGATGGCTCCGTCATTGTTCCCCAGAGATGAAGCCTCCTCTGAGCTGTCACATTTCCAGGTTCCTTCTGTCTTTCAGATGAGGAGAGCAGCCTGTAACAAGCCCGTCTCGTTTAACTACGGGCCGTCAGCGCGCTCCGCATTTGGATCCGACTCGGCTGCCGGCTCGGAGTAATTAGGAGTCGCAGTCGGGGGGTTGGGGGATAGGAGTCCCAGATGGCATCACCCTTTCTGTGTTCCTATACATTGTGACAAAGAGGAGAGACCAGAGGAAACGTTCTTATCGGCGAACTCATCAGGATCCAAATTTCCCAGTGATGTCATAACGAGAATGATTTCTGGATTTCTTAGCCAATTATTATCGCGTCAGGAGTGGAAAAAAAACCCCTGAAAAACCCGATTGTTTGTAAAGTAGAAGTAGGGCAGATATGTTGATCCGCGGGTGGCATTTGTCATGTTTTCGGTGAACGTATACTATAAGCCCTTCCTCGGCGCGCATGTCCGGAACGTTAGAAATGTGAGGAGCTTTAATCCATTATTTAAATCAGCTTTGCCTTCGGCTGGCCCTTGAGCAAACTCATCTTAAAGTAGGAGGTAGAGTCCGGATTCTGGCTTGGATTCACGTGACGCCCTCTGCTCGTTCACGTCTAACAACTTACATTACATTTGTTATTTAACTTCGGGTCAAAGGGTTGACCAAGCTTGTTCCCAAAACTCTTTGGCCAATCGGCTCACGGGAACCTTAGTGTCCGCTGGACCCGGATAACGCTGTCTGTCTCCACGCAGGTACGTGCCATCCGCTTGTCATTCGTTGGAGAGATGGGATGGGAGCTGCACGTTCCCAAAGAACACCTGGTATCTGTCTACAGGGCTGTCATGGAAGCCGGATCCAAGAAGTCCATCGGCAACGCTGGATATAGAGCAATCGACTCCCTTAGCATTGAGAAAGGTACCTGTGCCCGGGATAGCGGGCATTCGGCACCAGAGGGGCATATGCGGCTCATTAATTGATGTCTGATTCTTACTGCAGTAAGGGTGATCTCCTCCTGGAGTAAGGGTGGTCTCCTCTTTGAGTAGAGCGGCTTCCTCCTGGGGTAAAGATGGCCACCTCCTGGAGTAAGGGCGGTCTCCTCCTAGGGTAACTGCGGCCACCTCCTGGGGTAAGGACGGTCTCCTCCTAGAGTAACTGTGGCCACCTCCTGGGGTAAGGGCGGCCACCTCCTGGGGTAAGGGCGGCCACCACCTGGGGTAAGGACGGTCTCCTCCTGCAGTAATGGCGGCCACCCCTGGGGTAAGGACGGTCCTCCTCCTGCAGTAATGGCGGCCACCACCTGGGGTAAGGACGGTCTCCTCTGGCAGTAATGGCGGCCACCTCCTGGGGTAGGGTCGGTCTCCTCACTGGGGTAAGGGCCGGCCACCAACCTGGGGTAAGGAGGTCTCCTCCTGCAGTATGGCGCCGCCGACTGGGGTAAGGACTGCTCCTCGCTGCAGTAATGGCGGCCACCTCCTGGGGTAAGGGCGGTCTCCTCCTGCAGTAATGGCGGCCACCTCCTGGGGTAAGGGTGGTCTTCTCCATATACTCATCAGATTTCTATGAACTTCTCCAACACATTTTGCAGGCTCTTTATGATTGCTTAATAAAAAATGATGTAAAACGAGTCGCTCACAATGCTACGGAATAGGCGATAAGGGCTGTAATGGGCATTCATTCTACCCCCACCAGTACCGGCCACAATGCCCCCATGCGGTTGATATAATCCTCACTACAGGTGATACTGGTTTTCCCCCCTAGGGCAGGTTATGCTCTGCAATGTCAGACTCTTTGTTGATTTATTTGCTGTAGAAATTTTGATAGTCTGTAAATTGAGCGTCTCGCAGTTTCGCTGGGAAATGAATAGTTTGATTCCGTCTCCTTTGCTTATTCCTAGATTAGTTTATTTACTCGATTTGCACTCATTTGCTGCATGAGATAAAAAAGATATCCAGGGAAGGAGAAATCGCAACGTTTTCTTAGAAATGAAAGGATATTGACGGTTACAAATTGAGATAAATTACATCTCAAAGCATCCGTCTTTGCCTGATTGCTGTTTTGACTGCCGAGGCGAGAGATCCGAGATAAAAGTGATCGGGCGCCACCGCCGAACCTTCAGCTCTTTAATTGTGGATCACAAGAGATGTTCTATATACATCCCCCAGGGCTCTGCCGTCGGTGGCCGTGGCCAGTAGGATGACTCTGCCACTGGCGGATTATCTTAAAAAGCAATTTAATGGGAGGGCGAAGGATTTATCAGGAATGTATGACCAAAGCATAGAGAACCACTAGTCACAGACAACCACGGTTATATTTGCCATTGTTTCGACCCATGCCTTGCATTAACCAATGCATCCACCTCCGCCTGCTGCCAGCCAATGTATCCACCACCTGGCAAGGAAAGTTTGTTCATTCTTGATCTGTATGGTTACCTCTTAACTCTACTAGTTGTGGCCATTAGAAAATCCCAAAAGTTACCCGGCTCATAGCCAACTAATGTCCAGGTTTGTAACTTTTGTGCTGAAACCATTGTTGGGCGCTTTGGGTTCTACAACCAGGAATGTTGGGCGCTCTTCACGGTCTTTTACCTTTGCCAGGTTACAGACATTGGCACGCGGACCTCCGTCCCGATGACACCCCTTTGGAAGCCGGCTTGGCCTTCACTTGTAAGCTGAAGAGCGCCATACCGTTCCTTGGCCGCGAAGCTCTGGAGAAGCAGAAGGCTGAAGGCATCAGGAAGCGTCTGGTTGGCTTCACTATCAATGAGTGCGTAGTACATTATATCTAGGGCTTATGATTTAAAGGGTTAAATTTGGAGCGCAATGTAATGAAAATTCATGCGCGACTTCCCGCTCGATTGGCGATAAACGTTCTTTTGGGTTTCCCAGGAAAGTCCCGCTGTTTGGCTTGGAAGCCATTTGGAGGAACGGAGTGGCCGTAGGACACATACGCCGGGCGGACTTTGGCTTCGCCATCGACAAAACCATCGCGTACGGCTATATCCGGAATCCCGACGCAGGACCTGTGAGTATCGCCAACATATTCTGGAGTGATGCCGTTAACCCTGCGACGTGTCTGTGAATGTGCGCTCTGCCCCCACTTCCCCCAGACTCGGAGCCCAAAAAACTTGAATTCCTGTCTATTTTAAAAACGAAAAAGTACAAGTCGGAGCAGCAGGCCCCCAGCCGTACGCTATTTTCTCTATTTTTGGCCCAATCTCGGGAACTTGTTGAAGCTTCAGTAGTAGGTACAGAGGAGGAGGGAAGGGGGGGGGGTAGCTGCTTCTTCTTCTCGTATCTTTCACATTCGATGATTTAGGAGACCGGGGGTGGTTGTCAAGCGGCGTCTGTTTATACAAATAGTAAGAAGGGATGCCTAATTAAAAGGGTTACTCTCTCCAACACCCTTGCACGTTTGCTCCATACTCAGCTTCCTTGGCACCATGTTGGTTCGCGCCAACCTCGGCTCATGTCCACTTGGGGCTTAGAGTCCTGTGGAGAGCATATTAATCTAATAACCTGACCCCAAGCCATGGCATAACCTTAAAAAGTCCAAACTATTCACAAACAGGGAAAACCAGTTTGTTAAATAACCCCAGACGCTCTCGGCCCGCCCTGACGGAGACCTCGCTAAGGTCGAAACGTTGGCATATGGTGTCACACACTTTTTTTGTCCAGAATGGTGATAAAGAAAAGGCAGAGAGAGCCTTGGACCCCCCTGATTTGCTCCTTTATACTAATTTTTTGTTTTACTTGAACACAGGTGACGACAGAATTTGTCCGAACTGGGGAGTACAAGCTGGAGAGAATGGGGGTCACCTATGCCGCTGAGGCCCACTTGAAGTCCCGTTTGACCCAAACAATTTGAGAGTAAAGGGTCTGTATTAAAGAACCGGGTGACCCTTGATGGCCCCACCGGTGACAATACTGGGGAGAAAGACTGGAATCCCGCCATTAGTTTATTAATCCTCTATTACCCCAAATCATTGATCGAACAACAGCTGCCCATAGACCTGGTTAAACCCCCCATGCTGCATTTTTCATTAGTGAGAATCAAGTAATTAATTTTTTATTGGGAAAGTTGTGTATTTGTTGGGATTTGGTGTTGTCCATCCTGGCCTAAAACATCTATTTTGGTATAATGAGAACCCCTGACGGATTACAGAGATTCCGGAGAGTCCAGCCCCACGCGTTCAATGTCAGGGTCAGAAACCCTTCATCCAGCATTAATAATTAACCATTTAATCACAGCAAAACCTGTTGGGTGTTTCATATGGCACAGCTTGGGGGGGGCTCTTAGATGTCTTTAGGTTGGGGTTGGGAACCTGGACAAGTCCCCATATGATGAGCCACGTTCTCTAAACCCGTAAGATGCCCCATAGGCATCGGACCCTTCCCAGGAAAAAGTATACAGGAGGTAACTGAGCTTTTATACGAACGACGCTGTTCTAGGCTCCTTGGGGAAGTTCGAGGCTCTCTGACTCCTGACATCTCGATACATTGTAACTCGGGACTTTACCCCCTTGTGTTCTACAATCCGCTGTTGCTCATGTGTTCAGGTGCCATTAATCATGTGTACCCCAAAAACCTGTAGCTTTGGGGGAGCCCCCTTGGGCCACTCCGATGAGCTGTCACTTATGCAACTTGGAAACCCCTCTGGGGGGGGGGGCACGTTGTGCCGGTCAATAAATATTCAACCTCTTCCTTACAAGTGTCTTTTTCTAAAAATATTTGTTACAATTATGATACAAAGTATTATGTTTAGAAAAATCTCCATGGAAACCAGTATTTTCTATGATAAAGAATCACCAGAAGTGGCCCCAGCTGCCGGGGGGATATTGCGCTCTGATTGGCTAGATTGTGGCCGTTTAATCCAGGAGAATAAGGGGCGGCTTCCCGATCGCTTTGCGCCGATATTTCCGCGTTTCGGGCATTAATGTTATAGAATTTTTTCTTTTTGCCCCGTTACCCCAGATAGTTGGTTATTTTTTTCTTTTGCCTACCATCCTTCATGCAGCCGTTTTGATTAACTAACTTGTTTTATTGAAAATTAAAAATAACTGGGAACGCGGAGCGACGCTCAGTATAATTATATAGCGAAGGCCGTATAGGGGGGAGAAAAAAATCCTCCCCCCTTCAAAGAACACAAAGCGCAGGTTTGTCAAACTGTTTGCGCGCTGCGGGGGCAGAAGAGAAGCGTGACTGAACTGTGATTATGGTATAAAGTGAACGCTACCTGCCACCGGCGGCTTCCCGCTGCCTCATTGTGCCCTGCTGTAGGAAGGGTGCAGCAGGTAACTCGCTCCCGACAATTATAGAACATAAAATTATCCCCCCCCTCCATAAAGTCCCCCCCAAACCAAAGAAGCAATTAGAACAAAAAATGGCATCGGCTCTGCAATCCGTCCCATTGTTTGTTACAAAACACGCGTAAAAAATTATTAAAAAGGGGGAGAAAATACAACTGCGTCGTCGAACCTGAATGTTTAGTTTTTTTTGTTGATCAAAAATTTAGGTTATAAAATAAATTTATTGAGGGTCCATAATGATCTTTGTCTGGTCTGGGGAGCTTGCAATCGACTGTTTTGCTCTTTAAAGAAGATTTGGTGACTTTAATAAAAGAGAGATTTGGGAACATGAGAACCAGGTGGTCGGTCTGAAGAGCGTACGATCTTTCTTAACCAAAGCCTAGGGCTGGACTGGGGAGGACTGCGTGGCCCCGGCTCTTTAAGGCCAGTATGTGATTCTATGTGGCCTGTACCATAGTGTGCTGTGATACAATGTGGCACATACGGTATCTAGCGTGCGGTCACACATATCCAGCCAGCGGTGGCACATTGCGGGACCCAAGCTGCCACTGAAACAGCTGTATGGGTAAGTATGTGGCCCTATCGGCCACCGGGCATTTGCCTTGTGTGGCAGATGGCCCCGGCAATGAGTTTACGGGGTTAATACTGCATTTATAGCCGATGGATTAACATCGTGTTCTCGGTAACCAAGTTGAGATATGCCCCCTTGTTAACGTAGGCATTGAGGACGCCGATTCCCCGCCATCTAACTTTAACGAACGGACCCCCATCGTTAAAAAAAACAACAACAATGTAGCAGAAAACCGTCTGCTTCTCCATTGCTGACGGGCATCTCAAAAACCCTGACGCTTCCTAACGAAAACATCTTCGGCTGCCCATAGACATTCGGAGAAGAAGAAGAAGAAACCTCTTCCGATCAGCCGCCGAGGGAGAGAAACGATTCCGATACGACGCTCAGCTCATGAGTTACCAAATTGAGTAGTCTAACCTTTCAGAGATTCATTTGCCGTTGAAGCAAATCCCAAGACAGACGCGCCCGGATCTCTCACCAGCTGTCTGGATATTTATTTCCATATATTATAGCGAGTCCTGACAAATAAGATGGAAATCTCCCGGCTGCCCCGAGTCAACAAAATGCTAAGCGTTTCCTAAAGGACTCTTGTGAAACAATGTAGCATATAATACTCTGTCGCTCCGGGGTCTGCCCCGTTATTCCCTCCATTCGTTTACAAATTGATGAAGGTACGGATTTGTTGAAGCTCCGTGCTCTCCGGACGTTGGATCTTGGAATCGCCTATGGTTCTTGGTAAACCCTTCAGCGATGAGAGATGTAAAGTCATTTGTCACACACAAGGAACCCATAACTTGGTATAGAACATGGAATAACGACTCTTTATTCCACTTTAACGATAATGTGATAACGAGATAATGTTCTTCCTGGTGGGTCTCGAATTAGTCGAGCTTTGCAGTGATGGGGTTGGTTTGGGGACAATATGTCTATTATGTGTCGTGTAACTACCTTGGGACCTCCTCGTCCATTAGCTGAATGTAACGTAGTCCATCCTAGTAGCTTTTACACCTGGTGTGGATTTTAGGTGTTTTTAACAGCTAAGAGTAGGAACTGGGACAAAAGCCACGAAGAGGAGCACGTCGGGGGGGGGTTCGATGGCCAGGTTTTGACGACTCGGAGAAGAATTCCCGATACGTTCTTCTCACCGAGTCAACTTGAAGGCTTGGGGTTCGAAAACATAAAAATCAAACTGAACGGAATGGGAAACTTTCAAGCCGGAAGTTAAAAAAGGCTAAGATGCTCCTCATTGGTCGGGATCCAGGCCATCGTTGGTGAAGACGATACTCTCATCCTTGGAAAAGAATGCCTGAGATCCTCATGATTCTACTGAAACGGTAAAGGTTTTCGGGATCTTATAAGCCCCGTTAACAGCTCTATAATTGGCCCAAATACTAACGATTCTGTTGATGGATCTTGAGGATTATTTGAGCCCCTATGTCTAATGCTGGGTTCGAACTGTCCTCCTCTGTCATTGGGGGGGGTTTCTGCTTTTCTTAATATCACCTCTCTGCCACCACGACGAATTCTAAGGGGTAAATGTACAGCTCTATGTAATCTTTCTACCGGTTACAAAGTATCTCTAGAAGGCTTCACCCAACAGTGTCGGCGGTAACTGTAGCATCGATCCTCAATGACCAGAGTTGGACAGTTCGATATTCCATTCGGGGGTTGTTCGGCCAACATGGGGGCTTCTCACGAGCGGCCCGACGCCTTGATGTTCACCAGAGAAGGCCCTGCCGTTCCCGAGCTTTTGGGACCCTCGCAGCCGGCCTGGGCTTGGGGTAATTTCTTTGTGACCTTCGGCAAAGGCTGCATCTCCCATTCTCCCTGCGAAAACAAAGGCAAAGTATTAATCTCGCCCATCTCGTCTCTCTGGCCAAAGTAAGCCTGCTCCACGAGGGAGAGGATGAACCGCGAGCAGGTGCTCTTTTACTAAACGGTGTTTCCGAAACGACCTTCCGAGAGAAGAGCGTTTAAGAAGAACGCGGCCGGCTTTTTCCATGCGTCGGGAGAACGTATAATCTTTAAGCGGACCTGTCACTTCGTATAAACTTTATATTAATCAGCAGCAACTTTAAAAAGAAAAAGGCATCAACTAAGTCCCCGGGGAGACTATCCGGCTTTGGGCATTTTGGGCTCTCTCACTTCCAGTTACAAAGAGTCCCAAAATAAAGGGAGAAGAGGTCCGATTCATGCATTCTATAAATAACTAACGGTGTCATCGTGATCATTTAAAGCTCCTTCCGTACCCGACTGTAAACTTTATTTTTTACTCAAAGAATTATTTTCTTTTTTTGCCTCCGTAAAGCATATAAAAATAAAAAAAAAAAAGAACACCCCACCTGTTCACTTTCCATAAAAAACATCCTTCCCACGGTGAACGGAGAAAAAAAAAATACTATTTCTATTCTAAATTAAAAAAAAAGCACAAAACCATGAAATTCCGCCCCCTCTCTAGGGAGATTTTATGTTTATCCATCTCGCTTGCAGCGGGGGTGGAGAGCGCATTAGTACTGTTTATCCCAAAAAGAATACCTGTTCCTTCCCCGTCGCGAAAACATTTCACCCAACGCAGAGCGAAACAAACAGATTTTAAAGCAAACAGCAGCAAAAGTGTGGTATAGAATAGCTGAGCGCACGAGGGAGTAAATAACATGCGTCGTGATATATATAGAGAGTATAATACACCTGTGCTGTATATAAGAGAGAGGTTCCCATATGTAGGCAATTGTCTACAAAGAAGGTGGTGCATAAATGGAATGGCCTCCCAGCAGAGGTGGTAGAGGGTAATAAAGTGAGGGTATTAAACATGCATGGGGTAGACATACGGCTCCTGAGTCTCTCGGCGTTCGTTATAAAGTCTGTTCTCGCGGTAATTGGGCAGTGAAATCTACATCCTAACCGCCCTTACTGCAAAACGACTTCGCTATGCCGAGCAAGAAGTTCCGCTCCGCTAATTTTAATGTAAAATTCTAATATTCTCTCTTTTTTTTGTTGTAAAGATTCTCAGCCTCTCCGGAGAGCCGGTAACAGAAATGGGAAACCACAATGAAACCCCCTAATTATCCCGACATCTCAAGTTGGGTCTCTCTGGGTCCCGACGCGTTTCACCCAGATGTCTCCCGATGCGCAGACGTAACTTGTTATTATTATACACTCCCCGGGAGTGATCGCCTGCCACATACCCCCCCCCTCCCCCGTGGTTTTGGGGACGTCCGGTTACCCATAACCTGAAATGTCTCTCCATCTGAGACGCTTCTCTGTACCGCTAAGACTCACCGGAAAGCGGACGGCCGAAGACCGGTTGCAGTGCTCGGAAATGGGGGCGAAGCTGTACAGCGAGCTCAAGACCTCCGCGGAGAACGAAGTCCACGGAACCTCGAGGAACTGCTCGGTCACGGAGACCTGGGGACACGTGCAGACCTCCTCGCTGTGGAACCTTCAGAGAGAGACCGCAAATGAGAGCGTTAGAAGAACCGAGAGACGTGGATGGGCTTAATCCAGATGTGACCCTCCGGCTCGGATATCTGAGCCGCGCGGGGTTCACGGTTATTATATGAGAAGTCAGAAGACACAGTTCTCCGCTGACTCTCCTGGCTCCGTCCCGCTCCGTCCCGCTCCATCACCTGAGTCTTAGCGGATTTACCCTCCCGGACCCTGATCTGAAGGTGGTTTCACGCACTCACCTGTTCATAAGGTGGAAGTACTTATTCAGGTACCCTGGGTCTACGTAGCTCTTGCAGAGCTCCAGCTCGGTACGCGGGTAATAATGTATATAATTCACACACATTTCATCTGTGATGCTGAATCCTCCCTGCGTGAAAAGGACGAGAGCTTTTTAACGGCTGAATTGGGAGCTACAATCACTTCTTCACATCACATAGTAAAGGGAAACTGAACTACATATTTCTGATGTTAATTAACTTATCTCAATCTACTAGACAAACACGCTGACTCCTTATCATACTGCCTGTGAGAAATTATAGAATGGCTCAGTCTTAATCACCAGTCAGACTCTCCGACTAATGATGGAGTTTATGGAGGAAGGGACTTCGTTAGCATTGCCATAAAGCATCAGCTCAGTGTGGTGATAGAGCAAGAAAGTCACCCAAGATATCACATGACTGACTGACTCAGTGGGGGTTATATTACTGTATACAGTGCTGGGGGTTATATTACTGTATA
>VKOC01022304.1:0-47303 GCA_009364415.1 Spea multiplicata | reverse complement strand
ATCATTCCCATCACTCCCGGGTTCCCATGGCCCTTTATCACTCCCATCACTCCCGTGTTCCAATGGCCCTTTATCACTCCCATCACTCCCGTGTTCCAATGGCTCGTTGTGTTCACTGATCTAAGTTTAAAAGGATAATTGATGGTTAGAATCCCTTTTTGTAATGATGTTACAGTCAGAAATGTCCTCGTTTTCCATGAAAACGGCTCAGCGACCCCAAACGTCTGCCTGGTAGTGGAAGCCCCCGGGAGAGATGCGGGGACGGGAGGCCGGATGCCGTGTATTTTTTTCCTCCCCAGTCCTGGGAATGGGACGTTTCCTTTCGAATCCCAGTTTATAAACAATGTGTTAATGCCCCGGAGTACCAGAAGCCGCGTGGTGAAGCACAGACTGTTTTAACCTTCAAGTTCCCGGCAGCCCAGCCCGTTACGGAAGGAAGGAGAAAGCACAGGGCGAGCAGAAATACAGAACCTGCCGGCAGATCGGCCCCCATTCGGCCCCCGTTTAGTCTGCCCCTTTCTCCTGCTGTAAAGACTCAAACCTATATCAGTCGTTGGTCTCGTCTTAGATTCAGGAGCCGTATCTCTGTCCCATGCATGTTTAAATCCCCTCACTGTATTACCCTCTACCATGGCTGCTGGGAGGCCTCTCAGTAAAGTAGAACTTCCTTCCATTCCATTTAAGCCTCTGGCCCTCTTAGTTTAAGACTTAACATCAGTGTCACAGAATGCGATGTTTGTTTGTTTGTTTGTTTGTTTATGTTTATATTATTCTGCTTCCTGTATTATGGATACATTTTATTTTTTTAATATCCTGGAAACAGAAAAGGAATCAAATATTCAGTGTTTTTTTTTACATAAATAAATGTAACAATGTATCCAGCCATCACATGAACGTTCAGGCGTAAGATAGGAGGGGGGTCCCTTTCTGCATTTGCCCCTTTGCCCGTGATGCTGGCACAGGCGTGGTGCGCCGGGGGCATTAGATCGTAAGTCCCCCCCCTCGATGGCTGCTCCGAACTCTTATTCCAAACCACAAAGCCCTGGCCGGCCGGGGCTCTCGCCGCTCGGATCCGGAGCTCCATCCGGCAGGATCCTGATGCGAAAAGCAGAAGGGGCTTGGAAGGAAATCTTCCATTGGGGGGGGGGTGCACTCAGCAGGAGTCTCGGCTTTGCGCATGGATAACGCCCGCAGCGCTTAACGCGAGGCTCACTGCCGTGCCAGGCGCGAGGAGCTGCAAACGACGGACTGCAATGCCTATTATCCTCAGGCAGATGGCCCAGTATGCCGTAGCTTATTGTAACCATGAGGCAAACCTACAGCGTCATTGTTATGGACAGGCGTAGGCTCAATACTGTAGCAGGGTCTGGCATTGGCCAATCAGTTTCCTGTCCTGAAGATCCCTCCCCTTTTCCCACCCTTACAAAGGCTGCCTGAACCAATCAGCAACAATCAGCAACTTAGCGCCAGGAAAGATAACGTGACGAGGAACCGGACGCTGGCTGCTCCCACATGGGGTGGGTTTCTGCCATATAGTCTTAGTTTCTATCTTTACTCATACGGCATACCACTTCTGCTGGGAGGCCGTTCCACTCATCTACCACCCTTTCAGTAAAGTAAAACAGGCATACTTTGTTCTAGAACTCTTAGAATGATGTGGGGGGGGGTTGCCCCCAATGGTTTTCATATGCAAACAGCGTGAAGATTCCTTGAAAAGGTTTCATCCAGGACGGCGGACGATTCCCGACAGAAAAGCCGCCTGACCTTTCTACGAACTTCTAAATCAGCAAGTGTGGCCCCCACAGTCCTCTTCGATGTTTATGGTGGGGAGGACTGTGAGGGCCAAACTTCAGTTACACGAGATAATCGGTTTTAATTATTTATCTTATTGCAGATATGGAAAAGAACGCTGTTTTGGGGAGGAGAAAAAAAAAACAGGCATCCCAAAAAATCCCCATTTCTGAGATTTCAGTCAAGGTTGCCATGACGCTCCGGAACGATTACCGACCCGTACGTTGCCTGCTAAGAACGTATTTTTGGAGCTTTTCACCCGTGGAAGGCTTTCTTTATGTATCGCGCGGCTTCTCCGTTATCATTCATTAACCAGAACTTTCAAAAGGATGCCGGAGTTATCCCGAGACGCGGATAACAGTCCCTGCTTTTCAGCCGCTGGCCGAAAAAACAAGAAGACTGTCCCAGGGAGTGATCTACTTAACGGGTCTTTACTACAACATCCTTAAAAAAAAGCAAAGGGTTAACACCACGGGCTACATTCTGCAGTCCGCGGGGCCCACCGAGGGGCCACCCCTTTCCTTTTTTTTTTTTTTTTTTTTTTTTTATAGGGGTTAAAGTTCAGAAGGAATCAGAAGCTAAATATCCTATAAAATAAAAACATAACCAGTTCAATAACCAAAATAATAAAATAATGATAAACCAGAAGAATACAGCGGGTAATAAATCCTCCGCTGCGTTCGTTTTGTGATAAGCTCTCAGAGCGAATAAATCGCAGATTAAAATATATATTTAATAATATTTAATGATTTTATAAAATGATGAAAAAATTCCAAATAGTCAACACGCTAAAAAAAAGCCAATAATAATAATAATATGGGTTTTTTTTTTACTTATTGTTCCAACCTGAATTCCCAAAGTCTCTTTCTTCTACATTGCTGGTAGCCACTCTCTAGCATTTAAGGGTTAAACCCCCCCCCCGGGGGGGGGGGGACGACTCTCTGCCAAGAAATACTCACACAGCTAGTATAACCAGAAAGACGCCTTGGCTCCCGACAGCGAACACCATCCCGCTGACAATAACCATTCGCCCGTCAAGTGGGATAATGCATTGTTAATACATAGTGCGCCGCTCCGGTACTGGAAAGGGTTAAGCTATGTGGTCGCTGCGTGTTTGTGCGGTGACGCGCCGTCCATACGTGGCCCCCATCAAGGCTATAAGCGCTGCCAAAAAGAAGGACTCGCATGCCTCGAACATTATACCCCCCCCCCTACTGAAAAAAGACCCGACGTGTATCTACCCTGCACGCCAACGACGTTCTAGAATTTCTAGAAAGTCCAAATTGTTGTGTGATGGGCTGCTCGTTATGTCTGTTGTACAGCGCTGCAGAATATGATGGCGCTATGAACAACAACACGCTGGGGATACCTGGGGAACGCGCATCCTACAGACAAGATGTAGTCAACAGGTGATGGCCAACTGATGGTCAACCTGTAGATCATATAAAGCTTATACATAACAGAGGCTGGCAGAGGCACATGGAAGCTGGAGTTTAACAACAGCTGGGGGGCTGCCTCTAATAACCAGCACTACCCCCCACTATACTTGGACAGCATTATGACATCACACTTTGTCCATTTTCCACGAGTGGTGGAGACAACGTCGACGAGGGTTCCTCTCACGCCACATCCCGTCTCAGCCTCTGTTTCTGGAGATTCCCGATACGTTGATAACAATCTGATCGTATCGGTTCATGGTTTACGAACGCCAATGGCCGTGACATAAGCCTCGGTTGTTGGGACTGTTGGCAGCTATGCCTGCTGAAGACGCTATTCCAGGGGATGATTCTCCGTACAACCAAACCACCACTTATTCGCGGAGATCCTGGAGGCTACAACGCTCTCCACACCCAATTCTGATCATTTTTTTGCACGTCCTCCACCCTTCTCAAATTGAACCCCCGGGGGCCTGGTTGTACGATTTTTTTTTTTTGCCTCGGAAGAGATTTAAAAAAAAAAAAAAAAAAAAAAAAAAAGCTTTGCTGGAGATTACTGGGTGAGGGAGGATTTGCCTGCTGTCACGTTGCTCTGTCTGTGTCTTCTATCCCCACCAGCTGGAAAACCTCAGGCGCTTTTTTTTTTTCTTTTCATTGTCACATATTCTGTTTTTGAATTTTGTGCCTGCGCAGCGCTAAAAGCGAGCGCGAGACAATGGACCATCACTGAAGGCAGGAGGACGCCGATAACGGAGAACTATCTTACGCCGAGAAAAAAAAAAAATGAAAAAAAATTAAAAAAAAGAGATAACGAATTCCGGAGCTGCGGCAGAATACTAATTCCCAGCCCAACAAATCATTTTATTTATTTTTTTTGCTCCAGTAAATATTTCTGTGCGAACAATTAGTTGCACACTGAGCTGTCTCGTACCCGAGAGGGATACAACCAATTAATCAAAGCATTAATAATAACACGGGGACAGGAGCTGTAGAGCAATTATGACTTGCTTCCCCATCACGGCGTTTATTAAAACGGTGGAAATTATAGAGTCTTGGCAAGATCCATGTTCCGAACACAAAGGAAGAGCCGTCGCGGGAGAACCTTTTCTCCAAAGTGCGAGAAAGCGAAGAAAGCCCAACTGTTTGTCTTGGCCCCGGCTGAAGGTTGATAGCTTGGGCCAACCTGAGATGGGCAAAAGGGAACATGCGGAGGAGCCTGTACTCCATTTGTTGCGAATGTGTGCCTTGGACCCAATGGAGCTCCTCAACCAACTCTTCTGGTGGTCTAGTAGAGGAAAGAAGACACCGCCGTGTATCCATTGACACCGACAGCTCGAAGTGTACGGAAGCTCCTTGGTATGACCTCCTTATCCTGATGCCCCAAGTCATCGCTAAGACGGAGTGACACAATGGAGAAGAGAAGTCAGACCATAAGATCTGTGCACATCCCACCGTCTACTTCCACCAGGCCGTAGGCCTTTAATAGCGTGGGGCATTTTCCCGAAATGGTATCTCGATGCCTTCACCAAACGGCTTGAAAAGAGGGGCATCGGAGAGGAAAGAGGGGCAACCAGGGGAGGAAAGAGGGGGCATCAGGGGAGGAAAGAAGAGCACTATGGGAGGAAAGAGGGGGATCAGGGGAGGAAAGGGGGGCATCCAGCAAAGAATCCAGGGTCTGGGGGCATCCAGGGTCTGGGGCTCAAAGAAGGATTGGACAGATATTGAAAAAAAGTTTTCTAGTTGGTTTTATGTGATTAAAACTTCAAAGGAAAGAATAAAATGAGAGATCTGGTAAAGTGTGTTTGCTCAGCGTGCAGGGAGACGCGCGCCCATAACTCACAGGCTTATCCAGTAGCGCTAATGGCCCAAAACGTGGCAAGAGGCATGAGTTGGGGGGGGGGCTTAACACTTAGATTTAAAATAAGAGGAAATCCAGCGCAGAAATGAAAACGGCATCACGGCGCACCTCGGCAGGCTCCGGGATATTAAATCAAAGCCCCTGCCTGCCAAGACGGACGGCGTGGCAAGCGGCCAGACGTGGGCCTCGGGAGTCAGCCTTAGCACAAAGATCGCTCCTTCTTAGACCCGGCGTCTGGTTCAGACGGGAAGAAAAGTTCTTCTCCATCACCATACCTGGGAGATCTCAGGGTTTGCCCCGGAGTCTCTGGGTTTTTGCCCCAATCTCAGGGTTAAGGGGCAGATTTCCCGGGTCACACAGTCTGACTCCTTCCTATTCCCTCTGTGAT
The DNA here is from genome assembly GCA_009364415.1 of Spea multiplicata. NCBI lineage: Eukaryota > Metazoa > Chordata > Amphibia > Anura > Pelobatidae > Spea > Spea multiplicata. Next base: position 41,830 of record VKOC01022304.1, on the reverse strand, counting down.
TATATACATAAGAATTCCCTGCTTGAACACAGGTGACTCAACCAAGTGCATCTTTAAATAATGACAAGTCGAGGTTTCCACGAGGGCCGGCATTAGAGCCATTTGGGTAACACAGCCAGTGACTTCATAGGATCTTCGAATGGGCTATTAAGGGGTTAATATTTAAGGTCTCAGGGTCAGCGGATACAGAACATTCCCAGGTATATATAAAAGCCCGACCTCCATTGGAGGAAAACAAATCAGCTTCTAATATAATATGCAGTAACGCATGAGCGCGAGTTCCGCGGAGAAACAAAACAAAGCCTTTAAAAACAATTATAGATTTATCCGCTGAGATTTAATAAAACGTAAAAAAAAATAAAAAATAACGTCTTTGTATCCGCGCTCTGAGAAGACGTTCACCCCACCAAGTTTAAATAAGTTTGCGAGTTTGAAAGCGGAGAAGTAATTTAGCGCAGAGCTCGCGATTGACCTCCATCGGAAAATGCGATTAAAAAAAAAAATAATAAAACCAGCAATTTACCGAAAACACCGTCTCAAAAGCAATCAAGTTTCGCACAATTTTTCTTCAATTTTAGCCTCTCTCGTCCCACGCTTTCTAATTGTCTAAGGCATTTCTAAATGAAACTGCCCACTGTCCCTGTTTAGCTTGGCCAGTCCCTCTTTTGGACCCCAAATCCCCTGATGCCCCCTCTTTTCTAGGAGGTCAGAATGTTTGCTGGGTATGAGGGGATCGCAGGGTTGTACGGCCCTAAAAGCCCCGACAATGTGTATAGAAACAGCAGAAAATGGCTTTATAAAATAAAACAGAATTCTCACTCTAAACACCGTACACGGGGCCAAAATTCTTTAAACAGGGCCAGTCCGACTCGGACTTACACAATGAACTAACTCGGTAAAGTCGTCGTGGTGGTTTTTCGAGGCGACGTTGGACTTTTACAAGCTTTTAGGCTAATTAGCGATGGCATAAGTTGGTTACGATCCATATGGAAGCCGTCGTGAAAGCATTGCGCATGCAGACTGGTGATTGACTCTTGGAACCAAGTTGAAAAGTGTTTGTTTCCAGTCAAAGGAGTGTTGAGTGGCCCCTTTTATCTGAAGCGGCTGTCTGGGGACCGCTTGCACAGCTAAATCTTCTCGCCTTATCTCGTTGTTAGATAATGACCTTCTGGATGAGGGTAAAGATAGTGCTTGGCTAACAAACACTTCCCATTTTCCCATTCACAAGTCACAGCAAAGCAACGCAGCCCATGACGGAGGGGGGGGTTCTTCAACAGAAGCTGATAAACATTGACCCTTAGAACACCCGAGGGGCGTAAGAATCATAGGAGCGCTGAGCCTTGTGTCAATAAAGATTTGTTTTTTCAAAATGCATTAGTGCTGTTTTTTTGTGTCGATATAGGTGAAACGTGCTCGCGCATATCGATAAAGTTAAAAAAAACAAGAACAACATGAAGAAGCGGATCTTGTGGTCAGTCGGCAGGTCCGTTAATAATGGCCAGGTGTAATTGTAACTGGGAACTCAACTGGTGAAGCGCAGAAGGGTCACCCAACCTCCCCTCGCCCCATAAACAAGCAGCTTTCAGCGGGACCACCCGCCGGCGTCAGCGGGACCGCCGTCTCGCATTCATTTAAGAGAAACCAAACTTAATGCAACATTGAAAACCACGTATCACTTGTTTTAATACTCGCTGAATACATAACCATGGTCACCATGGTAACTTCATGCAAATTTCCCTCCATTTCCCATGATCCCTCAGCCCAGATTGGCTCTGAATTTGTAACGTCAGCCCAAACAGGAAGTTGTAAAGCACTTCCGTCTACATAATAGTCCAACCCATCACCCAAACCCTTTTAGACCCTCCATAATGCAGACTGACCCAACTTTGTAGGATCTCCGACAGGAATGTCTACCCAATCGAACACCGAATCTCTCCGCACACGGATAGACTGTTTTAACAGCATCTGAGACGAGCAAATTGTGGGAGTCCAACACCAGAGCAAACATGTGTGCAGATCGTCCTTAAGGGAGTCACAGCTGCGCAATGATAATGTATTTACCCCTATAGTCATAGGGGGTAAATAGGGAGGGGGTAAATAGGGAGGGGGTAAATAGTCATAGAGTGTATACAGCTGGTTTGTGGGGGGGGGGGAACATAAAAAACCTAGAACAGGTTTCTCTGGACACCTTAAAACATTTTGTCCGGGGGGAAAAAAAGTATGAGGCTCCTCTATGACCTCCAGGATGAAAGAGGAAAGGAGCTCCACGCCGCACGCGGGTAAATTTAGTTCACGCGCGTCATCGGAGTGAAGGAAGGCCAGGCGTGAAATGTAGAGCAACGTGGAAAATTAATCTACAGCGTGGAGTAATCTTCTCTTTTAATTACTCTGGGGAAGAGACAATTAATGTTTTGGAGGGTCACATCTCCTCTGATGGAGAGAAAGAAAGATTATGGAGCGTGGAAATCAGATTTAAAGTCTGTTACTAGTATCCTCCTTTTTTTTTTTCCTTGAAAAACTGCGGTGGGGAAACAATCGCCCAAAAGACCGGTGGAAATCGTGGCGTTAACGGAACCTTGTTGAGTCTCCAAGAAGGTCTTCTAGTAGGAAGCGTACATTCATGGTGGAAGACGCGAGACTCTGGCTGTCTCATATCCTTTCCATTCACTACTAAAAGAAAGGGCACAGGTGTGAACAGAGACAAGAGCGTGACCCAAGAGTCACAGAAATAGTCTGGGCATCGGCCGAGTCTCGTCGGTTTACAAAAGAAAATTCTGAGAGGAGAGGAAGGCGAGGCGTCTTTACAAAAAAAAGCGGTGAAACATTCAATGAAGACGTAAGAGAACGATTGTGTGTAGGTTCTTCACGTCTGAACACCAGACTCCTGAGTGTCATCTCGGCATTGTGCACACCTGTACGAAAGAGCTAGCCTTCTCGTTCATTAAACTGAAATATATTAAAGGCTAATAAAATCTTTGATTTGGCAGCTTAAATGGACCATTTTTTCCTTTATCGAGTACTTAACGCAGACTACTTATTATATTATAACATAGTAATTTAGGTTGACCATCAAGCTCGGCCTTGCGGTTGATCCAGAATATGGCCTTCAAAAAGAAAACTGATCCCGTACATAAAACACTTCAAACACTTTATGCACCGACAGACGATCTTCCTTAACACGACGGCAGGTTCTTTTCTGAACATTCTGAAGACCAGCTTTGAATACCATACTGGACGTTGGGAGAGGACAACAATACCTACAAAGTACTTCTCTACGGAACGTATCATTCGCATAAAACGACCGCGAACGCAACCCACGCTGTTGCAACACTGCAACGGCCACTACAAAAGTACAACTAATGTAAGCTTGCGAGCAGGGCTCTCCACCAAATGTATCGGTTTGTCTTAGTCTGTCAATTCTTGTCTTGTCATATCCCTTGAATTTATGTATTGTATTAAGCGCTGCGTAAACTGTTGGCCCTATATAAATAAAAAGATAATAATAATAATAATAAAAATAAACGAGGGTTGGGGAGATGTTTTTACTATTCAGTAATAATTAAAAGCCACAGAAGATGTCCACGTGAGATACAGGTAGCTTCTCATTTTTGGAGCAACATCTTCAAAAACTCTTTTTTTTGGCCTGATCTTTGGGGGATCCAAAGTAAAGCCCAATATGGTCTGCGTCCAAAGTTAGGCATGGGACAGACATACGGCTCCTGAATCTAAGACGAGACCAACGACCGCTCAAGGTTTGAGTCTTTACAGCAGGAGCAACGGGCGACTAGACGGGGAGAACGGGGCCGATCTGCCAGCAGGTTCTATGTTTCTATGGCATCAGAGATCGACTAAATTAAACAATACTTTAAATGGATTAAAATAGTTTTTATTTTAATTTTCCTTTGTTGTTTGGTTATATAAACATAAAAAGGCTAGGCAGGGCAGTAGTGGACAGCTTCCCGACAGAAACCTTAGAACCCTGATAAGTGCCATTGTTTTATCTCTAATCTCTCGCACACATTGTGCTTTTGTGATGCTACATAGAGCATTATCAGTGTGCACGTCTGATAACACATAGTATGTAGAAGTGTGATCTATATTTACTAAAGTTAATGAGTAAGAACTTCAGGAGAGGAAGCCAAGTCGACAAAGAGGACCGATATTTCGAGTTGGCTTCTCACACGTACATTGTATGGATGTGGAACCCATTTAAAGTCAAGAATGGTTTAAAACTGGAAGATAACGTAAACTAATGATAGTAATTGTCCTTTTTTCCTTGTATCTATGTCTTGTAAACATGCCAGAGAAGAAGTTAACATGCATTATCATCATAGTGAAGCTCCCTGATCTTCTCCAGTATTGACTCGCTGAAGCACCAAGCCAGGGGCTGTCTGATAGAAGATGGAGACACAGAGGCCGGGACATTTAAATGCCACCATGCTTCCTGGACCAGCTATTGTAATAATGGATGTTGCCCCCTTGTCCTTCAATACGTAAAACCCAGGCCTACATAACCCGGCCCGGACTAGAGCTTCCGCAACACCCAATAGATAAACTGTTACTGACATTTTCAACGCTTAGTGTGAAATTATTTATTATTTTATGTTACGAGGATAGCGTGAAGGAGACACCATGAGAGAAAGCAGAAGAAGGTCATGGAACCATCACCACAGAATTCAAAAGTATCATTTCAAATTGTGACCTCGTATACCACAGAGATGCTCCATCACTCCCTTAATTTGGCCGCCAGCCACTGAATGAATCACCTTGGGGAAGGTAAATGTTGGCGCCGTCAGCCACTGGTCCACCAGTTACTCAGTTTGGTTGGTGGCCAGCCCAGACCTGGTCCTACTGTACTTATTATGTGACAGCCCATGTTGTTCCTCGTCCACCCCCAAAAACAGTAATTATTATAAAATAATACTTTGGAGAATGTTACTGAATGGAGACCAAGGTGCCACTTAAATCCACCACTGGTTAGAAGACAATAGGGGCACGAAGGCAAGTCCTCCAAACCAGGTACTCCATACGTCCTGCTTTATAGACAATCTCTACAACGCCCGCTGGACCGGTGCGGTACTTGGTACAGCGACTAATGACTCGTTTTGTTATATACCCCCGAGCCTTTTACCCTCATCGCTCGCTAACTGCTCTTCCCCGTAGCCTCCGACGATGCATCCTTCTGATTACTTTTGACCCATTTCTCCTCAGCCTTCACACCGCAAAAGGTCCCTTTAACCTTCACTTTATGAATCGTTCCACCAGGATAACTCCATCGATGCCTGCTCCACTTTGAGAAAAAAAACTCTCTGATGACTCCCTATTAAAAAAGTGGCAATAATAAGAGTTCCCTATTTTATGCCACGAAGGCTTCGGATCTTCACTTAGAAATGAAGCTATCTGCATTGCCATGTGTACGGTGTCTTTAAACGTTGGCTCCATACTGCCCGCGGGAACTCCGAGGCATTCACTGGTTAGCTGTTACATGCACTGTAAATGTGAATGTTTATTACATTATTTTGCCCTCAGCAGTATGTAATGCGGTTCTCTATAATATAATGGTTTTTCCTGCCCCCGTGTACATTATATTCCAGGACATTAAACCCATCTGATTGGCCTGTTTACTCTACAAAACTGGGTCATGTTGTACATGGGCTGTGTTTCAAATAGGTCCCTCTAGATCACATACATTAATATATATAAATAAATTATACACAATATTTATTCTATATAATTATAATATATATATAATATATATATTCTATATAAAATAGAATTGTGGCTACAAAAGCTGATCTGCCAAATATGACAAAATCAGCTTTCCTAGCAAAAAAAAGCAGCCTCCGTAACCCCTCTTCTCAGAATCTGCATGATTATTCCTTCCTGTTAGGTTATCTCTGTCCTGTTTGTTAAGTTGCTGATTGTTGCTGATTGGTTCAGACAGCCTTTGTAAGGGTGGGAGGAGCGAAGGGAACTTCCGGACAGGAAACTGATGAGATGATGCTGGTTCCGCCACAGGCTGCCTCCGATCTCAGCTTCCATGGGGCGTCGTTTTAATACATCCAGAACAATTACACTAATCGACAAGCAAAAGGCATGCGTTCTAGCTAGTTCTGACGGACGTTTTATTAGTGCTGAAAGCCCAATATGCCACAAATTGGACACAATTAGGGTCTTCTTTATTAATGCCGTCACAGCCTATAGCAGCAATATCTCCTGCCTGCCAAGTATTCCTACAGCTTTAATACATTTGTGTCCAGACAGTCTATTTTGGGGTGTTTTATCTAATTCGCACTTGAAGAAGCATCTGATGAGTCTATAAATCTTCCTATTTTACCCAATTAGTTCTAGGGAGAATTGTCGCTTTACATTTTCCATCCTCCTCCTGCACCGATTCCCTTGTAAACGAAGGCTTTTAACTTAAACGCTAAAAAAGAGGATTTCCATCAAGAACCCCACACTCATTTTGTCATCTATACCAACAAGGGCATAAAGAGGGTCCCTGTCTTCACCCTAAGTTCTTAAAACCTCCTGATCCCCACAACCATCTATGCTGATAGATCAATAACTGATTCATAGAGAAAAAGGGCTTCATACCACCAAATCCCCCTATTCGAAACCCAAATCCCTGTGCCCCTCTTTCCTCTCCCCGATGCCCCTCTTCCCTCTCCCAGATGCCCCTCTTTTCTAGGAGGTCAGAATGTTTGCTGGGTATGAGGGTATCGGAGGGTTCTACAGCCCTAAAAGCCCCAATAATGTGTATATACACAGTAGGAAACGGCTTTATCAACTAAACGGTGTAAATAAAACCCATTATCCTCCTTCTAAAAGCCCCCCTCAGTTCATGAAAATTCCTGGTGGACCCCAAACCCCATGAAAGCCACTAACCCCAACAACTGCCCCTCTTCGGCCATCTGAAACAGAATCTATACCCTGCTGACAATCTTATAATTATTATTTTTAGGGAACGAATTCTTAAGCCCGGACGTCCTCTCCAAAAGTCGGAATCTGCATCGACGCGGAGTCCACCGATTCTGTCCACGGACGATATCCGTTCATTGCGTTCTGTAATTCGGAAAATAAACTTCGGCTGCTCCCCCCCGTCGGCTCCAGAGCCCATTTGGGAAATGATGGCAAAACATGGGTTTCCGATTAACCGGTTTGTGGAGGAGAAAATTGCATTCCTGGCCGTCTCCGCAGCACAATATCTTTCATCAGCGATACACAATGGCACAAATGATCTGAAATGAGTTTGTTTTCTGACAAGCAATCAGCGAGAGCCAAGAGGAGAAAACACACACATCCCAAAAAGAGATCGGCCCCCGCACAAAACAAAGACAGGGCAAAGAGATCTAAGATACCCCAATACCCCTTTCACCATAACTTCCTCGGGAGATGTTTGGGGAAAGCGGGCAGAAACTTGACAGGTGACATGAATCGCTTGTATGACGAAGAACTTCTGAAAGTTGCACCTGAAGGATACTGGCCCAAGAGTGTCCTAGCTAGATTTAATGAATGAACCATTAACCCCTTCAACCGGGAACTTTAAGTGGGGTTCAACTGGGGATTCCATAAAGCCACGGAACTGGCGCGCTCATTGATGAGAACGAAGGTAGGAAAGTTTCTACTTAACGTAAGAGGCCTTTGTATTTTCATCATACAAAAACTTCCCACCCTTCTCTTTAAGAGCTACCAACAAGCTGGAGTTCTACAGAAGAACAGTGGGACTGCAGCCTTCGGCCAACAATAACCTCGTAAAAGTAATGTTTTATTGCCCGGAATAGGTGGCAACTGCGTGGTCAGGCCTTCCTCTTTCTGGGAACAGAATCCCACACGCCTATACCGTGTTAAATCCCATGACGCGTTTGATCTAAAGCCGCGTGTGTCCTTAATTCGTCCCAATAAGTTCCATCAACAGTCACGTGCGACTGGGAACAAATAAACATACAAGGGACACGCTGTTAAGCGTCTCATCGTTATGCTGGGCCAGCTGAGGTGGGCTAACGGAAGAATATCTATCGCTTCTAGGAAAAAGGAAAAAAAAAAAAAAATCACACGCCGAACACGAACATGTCTCAGCCACAATTTCACCCACAGAGAAACAAGACAACAAGCGATGGTCTTCCAAAGGAACATCGAAAGCTCATCGTGGTGACACACTGCCGCCTGCTGGAGCCTGAGTGAACTACAATACATTGTATCCATAGCAGAATCACATTTCCGCTACAAATATAATAAATACTGTTTGAGATCCCAGTTGCTCACTACAGGATCATAAAAATGTAGCACACGCTTACCTCATCGGGCGACCGGTGGCCTTAAAGCGCCAGGGCCGGACTGCCAATGATATATATATATAGATATATCGGGGGGATTTAAGGGTATAATTCTTAATTCATTCGGCAGTTCTATCTTGTTTCTTTAGAACAGGCAGGTGACTGGGCTGCTAATAAGAGACATGGAGCGTGTCTAACCCGAGACATTTGGCAGCCGCAGTTGTTATTTACAGATACAACAAGGAATGTGTGTTTCCCGCAGAAAATGACAACAAGCCCCAGCCGCTGATCCATTCCCTTTCGCTTACCGCTGGACCGGTTTTTCCGGTTTGATTTTCCGCCGCTGAGAAGCATCTTCAAGCTGTTGCGAAACATGTCTGCGCCGTCGGGCCGGAATCGAGCTGACGATCTGTAACATGACACACAGGGACAGCGATGTCAGAGGCCGGGGTGAAAGCACAAAGTCAGGTAACATGATCGCGACGGATAAACACGCGTTTAGCGGGCGGAAAGAATAAAAAAAAAATAAAAAATTTAATTCGTTGATTAAGCAAAAGTCAGGGAGAGATCCAACCCAGATTATTGTGGGATCGAGAGGGACTTCTCTTCTGCCAACTTTGGGGTTATTTGGCTAGTTCTAGGTTAACGAGGTCCTGGATACAAACTGTCTAAATTGTCAATATATATATATTTTTATCCATAGGAAATAATTTAATGTATAAAGTAATTTCCTGCTGTTTCTATACACATTATCGGGGCTTTTAGGGCTGTAGAACCCTGCGATCCCCTCATACCCAGCAAACATTCCCACCTCCTAGAAAAGAGGGGCATCAGGGGAGAAAGGAGGGGCATCGGGGGGGACAGATGGGCATCAGGGATTGGAGGGCCCGAGAGGGACTGGCCAAACTAGTATGTGCCACATAGCTTCTACATCTGTATCGTATTCAACCTCAATCTACGGTCCCATTGTGTTCCAGAGATGTTTTTCTGCCACCGGGTTTGTTGGATGCAAGGTCCCCGATTGTAGGCACTTAATATCTTATCTCATTGCAAGCTCGCATTTTGCCCCCTTAGATCTGCCCCAAGAAGCTTGCAATCCCTTTAACCCCTAAGATGCTGCCTCTTGGCTTTATGGAAAAGACAGCCTGCAATTGTTGATAATGCTGGCAGTAAACGGCAACCTCGGGGTTAATGAGTCACTCGGGGTCCTTTAAGTCACTGACGAGAGTCTTAATAGAAGGATCGTTTCCACACTCGTTCCTCCCCTCTCATGCCCAGCGCAGCGGCACAGGGGGAGTCACCGGAATCGGTGACAATTTCTCCATTGTTCCGTGTCCTTGCACACAATCACCTGGGAACGCCGCCAGCATCTACAAACAAAGTTCAGACTCCGCGATCTCACATCCGCCGGGCACGCGGACGGCCATGTAATGCCACGTGCCGGGAGGCGGGCAAACCTCAGGACCCTCGGCCACCGCGCTACGGCGTCTGCAGGCGCTCTATAAATCCAATGTAATTTAATGGAGGGGGGGGGCGGGTTATGGGATAAATGCCAAGTGGCTTATTATGATTTTGGAACACGGCCAATAGATAATTATTTAAAGAGGCAGTGACGCCTGAATTTAAAGGGGAACGTCCATTTTTTTCCCATTTATGGTATTTTTTTAATATTTTGTTTGATGTTTTCTTATGCCAGTTGTAGTTTTTTTCAGGCAGTTGTTTATGAGCCATTTGTAAGGTGTTCTTTATCGTGCTTCCAGTGGGAAAAACAGAATGGCTCGGTCTTAATAAACAAGTCGGACTCTCTGGCTAATGAATGTCTATGGAGGAACGGACTTCATCGGCATCGTCGGTCTGTCTTCTTACAGATTGTCATCGCTGGCGTAAGGGGATCCTGAAAGCCTGTAGCACTGTTACTTTTTTGTAACGAGGCGTGAATTTCCCTTTAACGGGTTCACGTCACCCCCAACCCTGTGGCCGCATAAATCGGATTTTGCGTGGTGACATGGAGGTCACGCTTCACACATGGAGGGGGCGGGGAGGTTATCCTTTAAATTTTTATTTTATTTTATTATTTTTTTTATTGTTCTGGCAACCACCTATCACTGCCTGCTTTTGTGTCATATGGAAATTAAGTGTTCCCAGTGGAAAAAAATAAATAAAATAATTTTGGTTTAAATTGCAAAAAATACTCTAATACAAAAAGAACTTCCCACCCTTGGATTCTTAAGGAATAAAACATCGAGGGGAGCGGGGCATACATTTTTAACCCTTAAAGATTGGAGGGGGTACAAACTAGACAAGTGTTCGGTTAAATAGTCATGTGACCCGCGTCTGGCCCCCACCCTGCAGAAAACACATTGATCTCACGTTATGGCTTTGCTTCTGCTTGGCTTTTACACAGAGGTCCACGAGCCGACACAATGTATCCCTATAAACCTTCAACGTTTACGTCATCGGTGGAGAAAAAGGTGCAACAATGTAGCCACGTCGGCTTTGTATCTCCAACGGAGATGATCCAAGCCATAGACAACCTCCTGCTCTATCGGGCCCGCGGGGTAACATCGGCTGAGAGTTCGATAACACATTTTGGCTTAGTCTCCTGGCGTCACCGGCAGTGAAAAGGTTAAGGAGCGTTAGTGACCCATTACACCCCTCAAACCAAATAACCACTAAACACCCGCCTTTGGTGGTCACTCGCAGACCTCTAACGCTATAATTATCTCCGCAGGAGAGGCCTTAAAACAGCAGAGAATTCTATTTAGAGAAATAGATGAAGCCGCGCAGGGTGGAGCGGCTGGCGGGGGAAGGGGAGGGCAGCAAATTAGATGTATGCAAAGGCCGTGCGAGGCTCGCTGTAAGCCTCTTAACGCGAAGCTTCACGTCCGAAGGGCGTTTCGGATCTCATTCACGGAATCGGCTTCTGTGTTGCTACCAATACTGGGAGACGGAGCCATGAACCCACTACACCTTAATCACAAAGCTTCTAAGTCAACAGAATCCTTTATATAGCGCCAGCTTATTCCTCGGCGCCGTACAATAAAGGTAATGTTTCTCGCTGCTAAACATTTAAATTACAATCGACTGCAAAGCCGCGTCGGGGAAATAGCGGGAGGCGCACGAAGTCCAGCGCGCGCACGCTCATAATCGCGGACACTTAATAATGGTAAAGAGAGCACAAAAATAATAATAACGGCTTAAAAAAAAAAACGTAATTAATTGGGTTTTAAAAAAAGGACTGAAACTAAAAACCAGAGAGGACATCAAAAAAAAAAATCTAATTACTTTTTGTTGGATTATCTGCAGAATTTTGCTGTTTGTGCCGAACGTCCAATTGAAAAAATTGGGGGGGGGGGGGGAACAGATAACGAAATTAATGAGCTCTGCTGCCAAATTCAATTTGGTGGCCGCGTTTCGGTCTCTCTGCGGCGGGGATCATTACTGCGGCGTTCCGCCAAAGCGATCAGCCAGCTAATTCATTTCCCCCCACGTTTACTGCAATTATTTTACGCTTTAAGTGGAGACATTTTTTTTTTAATTCACCCTATTGATGCCTAAACCACCTACGCCAGACAGCGTACCTCCCAAGTGTCCTAATTTAAATGAACAGTCCTTCTTTGGGTCCCAAAACCCCCTTTTCCTTTCCCTTTTTTCCTAGGAGTAATAATAATAAAAACGTAGAATCTGCCGGCAGATCAGCCCCATCTTGCTTTCAGACTGAAACCGTAATCAGTCGTTGGTCTCATCTTATATGCCTATCCCGTGTTTAAAACCCCTCACTGTATTACCCTCTACCACTTCTGCTGGGAAGCTGTTCCACTTCTCTACCACCCTCTTAGTAAAGCAGATCCTCAGGCCTGGGCGCAGCTACTCGTGCTAACCCCATGTAGTTACAAACACTCTTACACGCGTACTAACATTAATCTAAACGCGGATTACTCACGGGTCGATAAACAGCTAAAGGTACGGCTATGCCGAATGGGTCTTTATTCCATATTACTCAACGTACGCATCAAGTGACGGATAATAGACACCAGGAGAATGAAACGCATTATCTTCCCTGGCCGAGGACACGCGAGAGGGAGCCTCGCCATTGACACCGTTTTAATAAGCTCCACGTAGAAATCTCTCCGGGAGACAATTACGCGCGCAAACTGTTCTTCTCGTTGAGGGCTACATCAAATTCAAGCACGGGCAGCCATCTGGTGTAAATTATACCTCGAGAAGTCAATAAGAGGCACAGGAGAACGTCCCGGCTGCCCGTCTCTCCCGAGAGCGCCGATGATATGCACATTTCCAGGGATATCGTCGACGTACCTGGAGCATTCAACTCAAACGCAGCAGATGTTTGCACTTGTGGACCCTCGGCGGGTTCTTACGAGGAGGCGCAAACGAAAAGAGCAGCGAGGGACTAATGGCGGACGGCGCATCCCACCAGACGGCGGGCTGCGAAAACGCAAATTCCCTCATCTAGAGCAAGGTGTAAAGAGAGTCATGATGGATACAGAGAGACGCCGGGTAATTCTCTAAGGGGTCCTTCTGAGCCAAGAGAAGGAGGTGACCCTAAGTAAATCATTAGGGTGACTAGTCCAGCAGGGAAACTGTTAAACATTTTCGGCCCTGGGTGGTCACCCCAGAGGGAACGCTCATCTCGCCAGCATTTCAATCTGCATACTGAGTGCCGGCAGCAAGCGTCTGGCATAAAGTCAAAAAGATATACACAGGTTAGTGTCTGTCATGGCTTAAATTTTAGGTCTGAACATTTTTGAAATGGTGAAAAATACTCAAATCTGAATTTATAAATCGTGGTGTAAAAAAAAAAAAAAAAAAAAAAAAAAAAAAAAAAAAGAGAGAAAAATATAAATAATAAAATAGCTCTGTACGCGTCTCTAATACATGTGTGTCTAACGTGTACCTAATCCGTAAAGTGGGATTTCTGTTGGCAGAACGTAATCCATTCCAAGCTTCCCTACCGGATCATGTGATTTCCCCGCCGGGTCTCTGTATACAAAAAAACCGCCAATCATTTTTTTCTTGAACATTATTTCTGGTCCTAGCAATTTTTTTTTCCGGCAGAATGGACCCATTCAGCCCCCGTCTAGTCTGCCCGTTTCTCCTGCTGTAAGGACCTTAATTAGTTGTCGTCTTAGATTCAGGAGCCATATGTCTATCCCATGCATGTATTACCCTCTACCGCTTCTGCTGGGAGGCTGTCCCACTACTATACCACCCTATAGAACATGTTTCACTTGGTTTCTTGAACGTCAGATGTGATATCAATCTGTTATGACATCAAAATCTGTTCTTTGCTTGTAATTCCTACAAACCAGTTCAGATGACATTCAACAAAGAGCACATTGCCCCCAATATCTACTTCCCGGGTTAAAACCCTTATATAAATATTCTTAAAATAAGCAAAATAAGGGAATCTTATACGTACTTCTATCTTTCTTTATAGCAAGGCATTCCCTGTGTACTCCAGCCCACCTACAACATACAATCCTATGAACACGCACACACACACGCTCCCTCCCCAAGATAAACCATGGAAGTCGTCTCACAGGTCCAGGGCCGATCTTAGGGCCGGGCGAGTCAGGCAGCTGCTGAGGGTTATCCCAGAAACTCTCCAATATGTAGAAGGAGGTGTGAAAGCCTCCATGCTGGGGAGATCTTTGCCTACAATGAAATCGTAAATAAGAAGACATTGCAACAAGTCCATCCCGATTGGCCAACGGAATCATCCGCGTTCGTAAAATGAATGCAGTAGGAAGACTGGAATGTCAACTAATGGAGCAAGAACTCTCTCCTAATCTGAGGTTTCATCCTCGGACCCCAACTCATTAACGATCAGTCAATTTGGGGGCACTTGATAAGATCCACAAGAGAAGAGGGCAGAAGCCGATGGGACATTTGCCCCCAGATCCATTAGGGACTTTGGGGCCATCAGTGATTATCTGGTTCCTCAAGATGAGAAACAATGCGAGGGATTTAAATTCCTGGCCAGAAAGCTCCTTATCTGACACGTCCATCCCACACTTCCATCATCAAATCATCTGCATACTTCTGTCCAAACAGAGCAGGGATTGTTACATTCGGGCTTCTCTGCCAGCAATTATTTTAATGGCCCACGGAATTTCGTTCCTCTTTATGGAATGTAATCATTTATTGCATCGTAACGCGGGTTTTCAAGAACCATGAGATTCTATTTCTTCTCAACATTCCAAATGGCCGGAGACGACCTCCGTGTTTCAGGGGCTTTAACGAAATAACGTACTTTACTTCTGCAGTTTAATGCATAAAACCCATTTCCTGCCGTTTCTATATGTGTTGCCATCGCTTGGACCTTCCCAGCTCGGACTACTCTGAGCCCTCCCTTTTTGGGTGGGGCTAGTCACATACATGGGTGTGGCTAGCTGTACGAGGGGCGTGGCTAGCCCCCGATAGCTTAAATCTGTATGGAGGTGGGAGGGTAACAGTGTGGGGAGCAAAAATTCTAAGCTCCTACAAAAGAGGGGCATCACGGGAGGAAAGAGGGGCATCACGGGAGGAAAGATGGACAACGGGAGGAAAGATGGACATCAGAGGAGAAAAAGATGGACATAGTGATTTGGAGACGGGTCAAACTAAACAGGGGCTCTAAGAAGGTGGGGTAAAAAAAATCCTGAATCGAGAGGAAGAATATAATATAATAATGTAATATATTTAACAATGTAATATCTCTCTGAGATTTCCCTACATTTATTTGAAGAAAAAAAAACCCTCATATTTATTATTCAGCAAAAAGCGAAGTAAGAGATTTACTAGGAACGACTTGGAAAGAAATAATTACAAAACACCATCACACAGAAGCCTTAATTCTATCCGCACAGCGGCCAAATACATAAAACTTTATGCAAACTGGCACCAGTATAAAATTTCCCAGACCTTCAGGCTGTGCTTAACGGTAAATGGGATTATAGTATTTTTTTTTTTAATGATAGATTCCGTTTAAAACAGGAGCCCCGCGGCTCTGTGCGGCTTTAAGAATGAAGAAAAAAAAAAAAAAACATGAAGTTTTGAAGTGGAAGCAAGCAGGGGACGCCAGAATGAATTACCGACGCGGTGTGACACGTAGAAGTAGGTCACACATAGCACACGGCAACCGGCCCTGATTGGGTGTCTTAAACAAGCACCTCGAGGAGTTAATCGTCGAACACCTCATTGTAGGATGAAAGGGATTCTGGGAGACTACGGTAAATCGGAGATGACTCTTCGGTTACAAGAACCCGTCATATTCTGGTTACGTTCCAGAGAACATTGTTTCCTGCATATACAATAAACGTCCAAAGGGGGTCTCTGTTAGCGGCTCGGCAGGGGTCTTCACCCATGTGAACTAGGGACATATCTATAACTGTAGCCTAATAATGTATAGAGAAATTTACTGCTGTTTCTTTACACATTATTGGGGCTTTTAGGGCTGTAGAACCCTGCGATCCCCTCATACCCAGCAAACATTCTGACCTCCTAGAATATAGGGGCATCAGGCGGAGGAAAGAGGGACCTCAGCGGAGGAAAGAGGGACATTAGAAGAGGAAAGAGGTACACAGGGATTTGGAGCCCAAATTTTGTTTTATTGATGTCCATCTTTGTTTTTGTTTTTCTCTCCTAGGAGGAAGACCTCATCCCCGCCGAGAAAGGTCAATCACTGCTGATCCTTAATCACCCCTAATGGCGGGATTTATGGCGACGTGCGTATTAATTGTTTAAGAGCCGAGGTCTCAGCGCTCCCCACCCGTGACCTCCCCCGCAGCGACGCGGATTCAAAGGAGAAGCGCTTTCCCGGCCGAGAGTCACCGCCAGCCAATTAGCCCGGCACAGGAAGAGCGAGCTAGAAGATTCTAAAGATTATTATCCGGATATCAAAATCCCGGCGTTCACGCAGAGCCTCAGAAGAACCGGCTCAGCGGAAGAGAAGCCCTGATGTAAATTCATCTGCTTAATCCGTACATTAAAACATTGTCCTTTCTATTAAATATATACAGGATTCATTTATTTTTTATTTTTTTTTTTTTATTTTTTTTTTGGCAGAAAACACAAGCATTTCTTTCAGATTTATTTATAAAGAAGAGAAAATTTAATTTGTTAAGTGGATTTTTATGGCAAGTTCGAGATATATCATGAATCACCATGGTTACACGGTATAAATTTTCCTTCTATTGTGTCATGGGGAGGGGTGAACTTCCAATAAACCATGTTTTTTGGCCAATGTCAGAAGACTCAATTCAATGGGGAAAAAAAAGTCCGTTGTAAGCAAATCATCCTCCAGCTTAAAGATCTCTCTTGTTTTTCTTGAATTCTTACGTTTTTAGGTCTTAAGAACGATGGCGTATTGATTGATTCCCAGAAATTGCCGTGGCTTCCTGGGAAGTGGAAGGTCAGATGGGGGAATATTATGAAAGCCGAGCCATTTTTTTAGCTGATGAAAGCTGGTACGAGGGGCAGCGCGGGTTGGAAAGAAGTCCCTCCTGCAGTGGAATGGAATATAAAGCGCTGGTTCAGTCGGTGGGCTACTTCTTGGCCAGAAGAAACCAGGGAGGTGCGGTACAGGCGCATGAGCCCACCATACGTCATGATCATTCAGATCCACGTTCCGTGAAGTCCAAAAATGTAACTCATCACAATGTCGGCCATTCTTGGCAAACAACAGCACTGTTCAGGAGCGTTTACCGCCATGACATATGTTTCAGTCTGGTGACACCCGTACCTAAACAACGTATACTTACGGCCAGTAGGATTCAATCTTTTTAGTAACCACTTCCGAGATTTCGTACTAAAAAATAAAAACCTCACACAGACTCAGGCAGTCTCTCACACACAGACTCAGGCAGTCACACACACACAGACTCAGGCAGTCTCTCACACACAGTCAAGGCAGTCACACCACACAGATCAGGCAGTCACACAGGCAGACTCTACAGCTCACACTAGGCAGTCACCAGCACACACGAGCAGTCACACACACACAGACTCAGGCAGTCACACCACACACAGATTCAGAGGCAGTCCACACACACAGATTCAGGCAGGTCACACAACACAGACTCAGGCAGTCACAGCACACACACAGATCTCAGCAGGTCACTCACACACACAGACTCAGGCAGTCTCACACACACAGACTCAGGCAGTCTCACACACACAGACTCAGGCAGTCTCACACACACACACACACACACACAGATGCCTATGGGAAACTGGGGGCAAATTCTGTCCCCAGTTTCCCGTAGGCATCTTTGTTTGCCTTTGCCCCCAGTCGCCCATAGCCATCTTTGTCCCAGCCTCCCACTGCCAAGCTTGCCCCCAGTTACTTTAACTTACCTGACTGAAGACCCCGACGTGCTGCACTCTGTTGGATTCCCGCTGCTGCTGCCGGCGGCTCCACCCACCCTCACTGAACGGGGCCGACACCGCCCACAAAGGTCATTGAGCAGCGCTGGTGCCGCCCACAAAAGTTATCGAGCGGCGCCGGCTGACTCACTTCTATTTCGAATCGACAGGGGTGGCATTTTAAGAAGCTGTCCCCTATAATAGGGTAATTAAGAAACGGTTCGCGCGAACCGGCTGAATTCCACCACTGCTTACGGCAAGCCTTAGCTTAAGATTGGACCAAGCAATTTCATCAAACCACCAGCTTCAATTTAAACAGGCTGGCCAGTAGACCTCTTAAATACATGGCTTGGTGGGCTACTGGCCAAGGTGTACTATTTTGAATACAGAGCAGGGCGCACTAGTAGATTGCATGTTCTCCAACCCAACCTATACTTAAAACATGATCAAGCCAACCCAATCACGTTGATCCCTTTCCCGTTTTTGCATAGTTTCCCATTAACCCCGAAGTCGCCGACAGGAGTGGTCTTTCTTCATGTCCGATATATGGATTATAACCAGAGGGCTGAACAAAACCGCCTTCCTTTCAGTCTAATCAGCTTTTTTTCTTCTTAAACTGAGATATTAAGTCATAAATGTTTCATGGGAATTTTTGCTAGCGCCGGATAAGCTGCAATTAACAATTTTTTTTTCTTCTAAGAGCAAAAGTGGAAAACGAGAGGGAAATAAAAATATTTCTTTTTTTTTTTTTTAAATTAATTACGGATTTTAAACTCCTATTACCCGGAGGATATCAGCTCCTCCGAGCGGCGACAAAGAAGGATTTGCATAAAATAAATCACATTATTAGTTTAAAAAGCAACACGCACTAAAGCACCGAGGAAGCCCATGTATAATATAGAATTGTTGTCAATTTTCCTTCAGGAACACAAAAAGTTAGGGCAGAAAGTTTCAGCCCCCCCCCCAAACACATCGGTGATAACGCATCATCGAATGATTGTTTAGCCAATCTCTCCATTTGCTTAAAAACTGTGACATCATTTTTTTTTGGAAGCAAGCGGGAGAAAAGCCAGGCGTAAGCACTGGCAGGCAGCCGAATACAGACGGGGTTCCTCATCCCTCAAGGAACATGAATCCAATGTGGATTAAGAGGTGGTATAAATGACTGATTAATTATGAATACGTAGATAAAGGTCTCCCAAACTACACGGTCACATTCTGAAGACGAGGAGACAAATGCCTGATTGCAGACAACAATCAAACAAGGGTATCCTGCGCAGGAGGTCAGCTAATCGCTTGTCCTGGTTCTTAAAGGTGATTTGGTCAAATAGAGAATTGCAAGGCATTTAATAAGCCAGGCATTAAGCGGATTTCTGAATGTATGGGCTAACCGGTCGCTTAACAACTTCCAATGACCATGCCAGGGGTTGATATCCTCTCAACTATGGTTGGTATCCCTACTTAAATGCCGGTGACTCAAAGTGTATCTTAATAATGGTAAGACAAGGTTTCCATAAGCCATTTCCATAAACACATTTGGCAAATAACTTTTTGCCCTAAAAAGGTTCAACTGTTTAAGGTTGACCAACATTTTAACTTTCAATCTCAAAACGATGACCAGGAACCAAAAAGAATACAAACAAAATGACGTCGCGAGCAAGCATGATGGAACCTAAGCGATGAACGGCTTATATGGCGGACAAGAGAGATGGCGGACAAGAGAGCGTCAAGTGTTTGAGAACGATAGCTTCTAGAGACTTCCGTTCTTAGAACCATAGATTATTGTATAGCTACAAATAGTGTGGACAGTAGTGTCCAAATCAGGACAATGGTGGGAAACAGTCCTCCCATCATGGATTGTAGGCAACTCCTGGAAACATCCAATGGATTCTGGATTCAGGAACTTAACGCTGGTCAAATTGTCCCTTCCTTGGTACACAACTTGACCGCATTCCACCACTGGTACCAAGGATCTGTCACACGTCAGTCTGCTTTGGAGAAATGTAGTACCAACACACTGCAGAACTCCATTATCGTCAACGTGCATCACGGCACTAACACCAACACCTCATAATACGTGTCATTTTGTATATAAAGATAAAAAAAAGATGCTAAAGAAGACACAAGAGGTAGAAGAAAGTAGAAAGATAGAGAATGAAAAAGAACGAAAGAAAACAAAAAGCCTCTATAAAAATCTCTCTCTAAAACCTCTGAACTTTCCAAAAATTGCATTTTATATCATAAAAGGTGTTCTATATATAATTTAGGTCACTATAATACTGAAACTCCGTCACCGAGCACGGTTCGTTTTAGCGATGACTTTCCTCCTCGTACCTGGAACGTTAACGGCATAATACGAGATGAATAATCGATTAAACGAAAGATTTTTGTTACGACCCCGTGTGCCGAGCCACTGCGTGTGCTCAACGACGCACTTCTTCTCGTTTTTACTTGAAATGCTTTAGAGACATTCTATTGACCTTGTCTGTACGGCGGAAGGTTCTAGAACATGGCCTTCCACCACGAATCAGACCAAACAGGTTTTACTTAGAATTTTTTTAAAAAAACTAAATCTAGTTTTCGACAAAAAGGATTCTATTGGCTGGGGTGAAAGGAAGTTTCTTTTCACTATCACTATTGGCTACATTCTGAGCCAATCAGCTGACTGGCTCCTCCGTACCAAAACGGGACAAAATATCTCCAAAATTCTAAGAAGAATCTGCACCGAAAGTCTCCCATAAAAAATTATTATTTTTTATGGGACTTTACTGCCCCCTTTAGGTAATGATACATTTACTGATTGATGCGTAGACTTATATTTTATTATGTGTAACCTCACCAGGGCTCTGTCTGTTTTTTGGGGGTTTTTTTAACTGACGCACTAGAAAAATTATAAAAGAATCAGAGGAATTTTATTTTTTTAAGAATTCTTCAAAAAAAAATATTAAAAATGATTCTTTTTAGAAATCTGCAGGATAAAAGGTTCTATAGTTGGAATTCTGGGTTTGCGGCTGGCCTACCTTAAACAAAGGTGACTGGTGACTGCGAGACGTTGTAGTTTCCTCACATACGTTGACCAAATCCTGCAGGACAGACA
The DNA here is from genome assembly GCA_009364415.1 of Spea multiplicata. Taxonomy (NCBI): domain Eukaryota; kingdom Metazoa; phylum Chordata; class Amphibia; order Anura; family Pelobatidae; genus Spea; species Spea multiplicata. The sequence continues at coordinate 21,091 of VKOC01022304.1, read as the reverse complement.
GAAAAGAAATGCTGATTTTGTTGGATTTTCTCCCCTCCCCTACACCTGTTTTGAATAATTTTGTCTGAAAACAATGGGTTCCATTTAATGCAAATTTTTGCAAGAATCTGAGTCTGGTTTTTCTTTTTTTTTTGGCGTTTATTTTTTTTACTGAATTTTTTGCAAATTCCTTAAAATTATATCATAAAAAAGACATCCTATACGCAGTCATTTGACTCTCTGGATATTTTTGAAAGCCTCAAAAATATCATATTGCGTTATTTCGACAGCTACAATACGCAGTTTTATTTTTAGTAAAAACATAATAAAAAAAACAAAAAAAACCCCTGCAGTTGAAAACTTAACGATAATCAAAAAATTCAAAAGAAAGTCAGTTATTTATCCCTACGAATTTGATAAAATTTGGTAAAACTACCAATAGATAAAGGGGTTTTACAAAAGTACAGGAGGGGAGTTTATTTCAAAGGAGGAGAAAAGTTGCAACAAGAGATCAGAATCTAACACTAGAGAGTCGGAGGCTGAGATGGAACGGAAGGAAGTTTTACTTTACTGAGAGGGTGGTAGATAAGTGGAACAGCCTCCCAGCAGAAATGGTAGAGGCTAATACAGCGAGGGAGTTTAAACATGCATGGGATAGACATGCGGCTCCTGAATCTAAGACGAGACCAACGGCATATTCTATGTTGTTTCTGTTTGACTTATCCGCGGCTTCACCTGCCACAAGAAGAGGGTTGTAGTTGCCGATCCACGAAGCCCCCTCACCTTCTCCCGTCTCCGGATGAATGGCTTCCTTTTCGCCCATGGCACCCACCCGATCGCCTCTGCGTTCCCTGCCACCTCCGTGCTCTCAGCCTGTTTGATTACACATCGCGAGGCCCTCGCACAATGTTTGTCACCAAAGTCCCCGCGTTATGCTGTCCTACTGGTTCTGCAATCTGTCACCGAGATACGTTCGCTCGCTCGCAGCCGAGTGCTGACTGCGCCGAGTGACTTGTCTTCCGATGCTAAAACCCGCAAGGAATTCTCCGAGCCGAACATTGTCACCGAAACACAAAATCGTACGCCTCTCGTCAATGGACCCCCCAACCAAATTCTGCCATAAAATCTAAATCAGCCCCAAACCTGCAAAGATTTCGCTAATTCCAAACACAAAATCATAGAGAAGCGGATCTCCCGCTGTTTTTTATTTCTAGTATCAGACTAAAAATCATTTTCTTTTTCAGCCAGCTGTAGTCCCCCCCCCGTAATATAATGTTTTCAGGCAGCTGCGTATCAGTTCTCGCTCTGTTATCTGATCCCCGATCTACTAAACACCTCCTTATCATACTGCTTGTGGGGAACAATAGAAAGGCTCAGTCTTAATCACCCAGTCGGACTCTCTGACTAATGAAAGTCTATGGAGGAAAGGACTTCATTAGCATTGCCATAAAGCATCAGCTCAGTGCGGTGTTTGACCCGGGAAAGTCACCCAAAATATCACATGGCTGACAGCAACGGCGCCTCGAGGTTACTGGGACAAAATCAGAAAAAAACAGGTCCTCCTTAAAAAAATGACAACTTATTGCCGACAACCACATCTGGAAATTATCCAGTAAGGAGAATTCTATAGAAGGGTATGGGTCCACCGTATCCCCATACCTGCTTGTGCCCCTGGTTACTGCCCATTTTGGGGATTGCAAGGAAAGAGCTTAACCGGTCACAAAGACACTTGCCACCGGTGAGTTCCATGAAAAGGCTAAAAATAACCGGAGATTTCCAAGACCATAAAGACATTATCGGACGTTACAGCATTTTGGCTGAAGCACTAAAAAAATATATATATATAAGAAGAAGAAGAAGAAGAAGAAGAAGAGGAAGAAGAAGAGGAAGAAGAAGAGCGGCTCCAACAAAAGAACATCTGATTTTTATTTACATTGCGAAGAGAATGTGCATTCCAGGAAGGAACGCAATTAGATCGTCGCGCATGGAAATCCAGCAGAGGAAAGCAAACTGACTTACACAAAACATTCAATGTGTGGATTCAGGCTGCCAACGCCAGATCGGCCCCATCCGGCCCCCTGTCTAGTCTACCTGTGTCTCCTGCTGTAAAGACTCAAACCTTAATCAGTCGTTGGTCTCGTCTTAGATTCAGGAGCCGTATGTCTATCCCATGCATGTTTAAATCCCCTCGCTGTGTTACCCTCTACCACTGCTGGGAGGCTGTTCCACTTATCTACCACCTTCTTAGTGAACGTGAACATGGAGGTTTGGGGAACAGATCCTTGGAAACTAAGGTGGACCCTGGTTTCTTGGTCTTGGCTCCCATACGTAGCATTAACCCAAATATGTAGTCTAGTATAAGGTCAGGTCTTCATCATCTTTTTTTGGGTCTCCTCTAAAAACCCCAAACAATCCAACCACAGAACATGAGCCCCGGAGTCTTGCCATGTAGTCCAGTCTAGTTTTGGGGGAACCCAGTAACCTGCTCCCCCTTGCGGCTGGTAGGTTCGGGTTTTTATTAAATGGATCAACCTCAAAATCACCCCCAAAAAAATAAAAAAGTCGACAGAAAAGGCCAGCTTTGAAATCGAGACAAGAGCTTACTGCAAAAACAATGTCTTCTGAACCTCGACTCCCCTACAGCGGAGGTCCACGCTTTCCGCATTCCTCCAATCACAAGGGCATAAAAAATGGCTATTTTCCGTGTTATTCGGTATTTATATTTTCTCCCGTGGTATGCGCTCCTGTGCCATCAACGGCTTGCATCGAATTAAGGTCCTCTCCCCACCCTCCGGCAGACGCTCAAAAAAACGATTTTTCTCTATAGTAAGGGGTTAAAGATGCTGTAAGCCGAGCAACCAATCAGGAGAGGACGTTCCGGAGCGTTTGTGAATATAAGGGATGACTATAGTTCTGAGGTCGAAAGGGTCTCTGAAGCAGCATCCAGTGGAAACCCCCAGAGTCTGGGGGGGGGGGGACTGAAAAATTCCCCAGATTCCACCCCAAATTTTTTTTTGTTTGGAAAATTTGAAACAAAATGCAGTGTGGAATATCTTCAACGATAAGTAAAGAATTCACTAAAAAGAGCAAATATGACAAGAGACACCCCCATCGTCCCGATGACCTCTCTTTTCTTCCCCCATACCCTTCTTTCCTCCCCTAATGCCCCCCTTTCCTCTTCTGATCCCCCTTTCCTCCTCCGATCCCCCTTTCCTACAGCCCTAAAAGCCCCAATAATGCGTATAGAAACAGCAGGAAACGGCTTTATAAATTAAATTACGTAAATAAACCCATTATCCTTCTTCTAAATACCTTTTTAGAGTCGTTCTTTGCCTATTTTGGACGTTTGTCCGATATGGGGACCCCCCCGACCGTAACAACGCAGTTCGTCATTAGAGGAGATTGGTTTTAAAGGATGCAATAATATACTTTACATTGACCCGTATTGATCTCGGTAGAGATTGATGAGATTTACTTAAACCGAAACAAATCCATTTTAAAAAACCCTACGTATATTAAAAAAAAAAAAAAACAGGAGCGAAAGGGTTAAAAAAACGTCTCCCCCAAATTGGCGCAGGTTTCAGTCCATCATAACCTTTATTATTATTAAATAGATGAAGACGCGCAGGAGCTTTCATTTCCTCCGCACATTAAGCATTCAGTTTCTTTTGAGCCGCCGTCGTGATAAATATTGATGCCGTCGATACGCTTCCTGGGTTTACGCAGAGGGTAGAAAAAGAAGGGAGCGAGGCGGCCGAGGGGGGCTCATTGTACCGGGGCTATTGATCGCAGCGAAACCCCCTGTTGCTCCATAAAATAACATTATTCCAGAAGGCTAATTACTAAAAAAAAAACACGATTATATTCACAAAGCACTCAGGGCTTTGTTCGGCCAAATAGACAACGGATCTTTATATGTCCGGCTTGGAGGAGAGAGAAGAGAGTGGGGGATGGGAGAGAGACATTCAAAAGGAGGAGAAATGTCAGAACGTGAGATCATAACCTAAAATTTACAGGGTCAGAGATGGAATAGAAGGGAGATTTACTTTACTGAGAGGGTAGTAGATAAGCGGAACAGCCTCCCTGCAGAGGTGGTAGAGGGTAATACAACGAGGGTATTAAACATGCATGGGATCGGCATACGGCTCTTGAACCTAAGACGAGACCAACGGCTGATTAAGGTTTCAGTCTTTACAGCAGGAGAAACGGGCGACTAGACGGGGGCCGGATGGGCCGATTCTATGTATCTCTGTATCTATGACCGTGTGTAGCGTGAAACGCAGAGAGTTATTTGTTATAAAAATAACTTTTTAGCTTCACTTTTTTTAAATTATTATAAATTGCCTCATTTTAAAGGCATCAGCAGAGCTTTTAGACAGAGGTCACACGAGGAGAGACAACGTGCCCTATATCTGTGGGGCAGGGACCTCAGATGCGGAGCAGTTACCATGGAAACCGGCGGAACGTTGGCAATTAGATCTTCGCACGTTCCAATTTAACACTCAATCTTTTTTAGCAGCTTAATTAACTGGCTCGTTCTTTAGGGTTTAGTTAATTAACTTCTACAAATCTCTGTTACGTCTATAAAACCATTATTATTTTTTAACGTTTTTCTTTTCAGGAAAAAAAACGGGGAAAAAAACACTCCTATTTAGAAATAGCAATACTAAAAAAATAAATAAATTTAAAAAAAAAGGACGCTGGTAAATTTAAAAGGGCCGTGTTATTGTTTTACGCTTTGATATAAGAACAGTAAGTCTCTCTATAAACCATCCCGCTGGGTTATCACTCAACACATCCCAATCCGCCGTCGGCAGGTGCCGCAGCCGATGACATCATGGCCCTCGCAGATGAAAGGGTCCAGTGTATAAGCTTTTTATTTAAAGCCAATTTGGCAAGGAGACGCACTCTGGTTTATTACCCCTCCATTAATTTACCCCAGTTTTACGGGTATTATTCAAAAACATATATTTTTTAATGTTTTTTCCATATTTTATACTGTTTATTTAGTATTTTACATTGTTCATTTCATATTTTATATTGTTTACTTAATGCTTTTTTCCATATTTTATACTTTTTTTCCCCACATTTTATACTGTTTAGTATTTTACATTGTTCATTCATTTCATATTTTATATTGTTTGCTTTCTATTTTATATTTTTTTTATATTTTCATATTTTATACTGTATTTAGTTTTTGTATTATTTACTTTCTATTTTCTATTGGGATTTTTTCATATTTTATACTGTTTATTTAGTATTTTACATTGTTCATTCATTTCATATTGTTTACTTTCTATTTTATATTTTGATATTGTTTTCATATTTTATACTGTATTTAGTTTTTGTATTGTTTACTTTCTATTTTATATTGGGATTTTTTCATATTTTATACTGTTTATTTCGTATTTTATATTGTTTAATTAATCTTTAGCAGTGATCCAGCCTTTGGTTTGTCTTTTTTTATTGAATGGTATGTTCATATTATTAATTGTTAAAAACTGTAATTTGTTTTCACTATGGAATTCTTTTTTTTTTCCACAATCACAGTTATAGAATTCTGGAACTGAACTAAAGAAGTGTTATTATTCACCAAATTGCAATTTTAATGTAAAAAAAAAAACAATTTAAAAACTCAAGGCAGTCCTATTACAAGCTGGCACTACAAATCCTATCATCCTTGTAGACCCATCGTTCAGATATTCCAGGGCATTTGTAACAGAACAGGATTTTGGGGTAGGGGAGTAACAAATACCCCAAAAATGTTGACAACCCGCGCGGCCGGTGCAGCTCACAATATCACGTTTGCAGGTCCGTGTGACGCCGGCGGTTGGGAGCTCATGAGATGTGTAAACATGTGAGATAACGAACACCTGTTTGTATGGGTAACAGTGACAGCCCGAGGCCAGACCTGCTAATCCCGATATCACGGCAAACACTGACAGATGCTAGGACCGGAAAAACGACATTTCATGAGACGCCTCCTTTTCAAAATGGAATTTATTTTTATGTTATTGGGCAATTATGGAAAGTGCATGGTCCAACGAGACAATACCCAGAGGAAACACAATTTCTCAGTTATAGGGTAAAAGAAAGATGGATAAAAGGACTGAAGAGGAGAAGAAGAATGAGGAGTTTGGGTGGAGAAACTGGAAGTAGAGGGCAGAAAGGAGTAGGAGAATAAGTTTGTTCCGTGTAGGCCAGAGGGTATCGCTGAGAGTCGACGGGGAATCAGTCATTAAGGACAGTCAACAGTTAAAGAAAATAGACAAGAAGAAAAGCGAGGGTAGAATCGAGAGGAACAATGGAACTCTGGGGCTTCTCCAAAAAGTTCTAGAATGGATCAAGCAGAGAAAGTGTTGAGTGAGGGAAACCGGTGAGGTGGAACATGAGGAGCGCTGGTAGGAAGTATCAACAATATTGATATTTTGTAAACTAGATAAAAAAAAAGTCTTTATGTCATCAATGTATCTCACGTGATATCTAGGATGTCGCCATCAGTGTGGTTAGCTCAGTATAGATCTTGGCCGCTTACCACAAAAACACAGAATCTGCCGGCAGATCGGCCCCATTCGGCCCCCGTCTAGTCGCCCGTTTCTCCTGCTGTAAAGACTCAAACCTTAATTAGTCGTTGGTCTCGTCTTAGATTCAGGAGCCGTATGTCTACCCCATGCAGGTTTAAATTCCTCACTGTATTAGCCTCTACCACCTCTGCTGGGATGATGTTACACTTATCTTCCACTCAATACTTAAAGGAATGCCAAGCAGAGTTTCATAATGCTCACCTTTCAAAGATAGTGGCTGTGGAATAGTTTGGCTTCTGATATAAATTTGCCAAACATGACAATACGAATTAAAAAAAAAAAAACATAGCCCACCCCTCCACGTGGGCAATTTATCTGTCTGTCTGCCGGGCTATCTGTCCGTCTCTCCATCGCTACTTGCTTGTTCATCCGGAATTTTCACAAGTTTTATGGTGTTTGGATTGTAAATTCTTTACCAGAAGAGTTCCGTCTCCTTCTTTCTAAATCTCGTCAGCAACCGTAAATCCTTAACAATAACTTGTTTGCTTTAAGGGGAAATTCCTCCCATATTGTTTTACCAAAACCTATAAGAATTACTATTTCTATAGTATTTCAAGCCATGAAAAGGTATCTTTAGATTTATGAATTCTAATTAATTACATTTTATATAACAAATGTTTTATATATATATATATATATATAATATATATATATATATATATACGCACCTCTCTGCTTCTATAAAGTACATTGCTAGTAAACAGAGCAGGGCTTGTCTAAACCTTTCGTGGCCCCCCTATCATCACACAAGTTTGTCAACCCTCGGAACATTTTAGAGATGTTTGTTGTAAGCGCACTTGCACAAATGCACCACTAGATGGCAGCAGTAAAGTTTATACCCGACAAGCGAGTCCAGACTACCCAAGCCATTTCAAGCAGACATCTCATCATCTTTGATCCAGGTCTATTGTCCCTTCCTGCAACAGCAGACATAGTAAGACATCACCTTTTCTATATCAGAGAAGGGTTTGTCCTACTGGGGTGTCACGGGGGGTTGAAATAAATCACACATTCACAGGATTATTTGGTTAAATAAAAAAACAAGAGAGTAGAATCTCTAGGAAACCAGAAGTGGGATGGTGAATACCGAGACAGACGCTTGAGCCGTTGTATCATTCCAACAATCAGGAGGAACAGTGGAACTCTGGGAAAGTTCTGGAATGGAACAAGCAGAGAACGAGGGAAAGTTTGGTGAAGTCAGTGGGACGCTAATGGGTACGCTGGTACGTAGCATCTACAAATACCGATGTTCTAAAGCAGATACAAATAATCTAAATACAATCTTATATCGCCCATGCATCTTGCCCTAAAAACATGTCTCTCCGTCATGGTGTTGATCGTCAGTAAAACAGGCATAATTTTGTAATAAATGAAAAAATTAAAGTCAGATCATAGAAAGAGAAGGAATCTCTGTTTTTTTTTTTAAAGTGTATCCCAGCAGCGGACTCGACTGTGTAAGGCGCTGATTATGACAGCAACAGCAAGATTAGGAACGGAGGGTTCATATAAAGGTATAAGCGTAACGTTAATCTGCAGACCGAGAGAGAGAAGACAGCGGGATTAGTACGGCTGGCTGGGATTCCAGATTGGAAACCTACTTTTTAAATAGGATAGAATCTGTTATTATCCGGCAGCAGATGTAACCAGACACTGAGGGCTCCCGGAAGAGCCGTTGAGTGGTTATGGTTGAACGCTGTATAGTTATTGCTGTAACTGGGGGTCGAAGGGCTCTGCTGTCCAGCAGTTACGGTCCTACAGTGTAGGGTCTTTGGAGGTAACTTAAGCCTGGGGACTTCATTCAGACTTCTATCCCATCAAAGGCTGATCTCAGAAATAAAAATGGCTTTTCTTATTCTCCATGTTTTATTGCCCGATGAAGTTATTGCCAGTGCCAAGCTTTTTGGGACTATTTTATACTCGCCTCTATGGGCGGTCAAAACATTGACCTTGATGTCTACTGGAATATATGGTGGACACTGATCATGGAGGGCATAGGACATTTTGAAACACGTTAAGTTAAAGACAAAATCCCAGAATTTGACTCGAATGCGTGCGTGTTTTGGTTTTAAATATGAGGTCATAACTCCTGGTCGCCAGTGACCCCTTAAGCAGGTCGCGGTCATTAAAAGAATTGTATTCCCAGAAAACAATGACCTTTAAATACATCTCCAGCTTAATTCAGTAGAAGGTTAGAATGACTTCTTGGGATACATTATCCATTGACACTAGTAAAACATGAAAAAAAATGTGAAAAAAGGAAAAGTTTGCAGGGTACGGTGTCATTTAAAACCAACACGGCTCAGTTTGCTCATGTAAATTCCTCCTAGAGAGAGAGAGACGGTTGTCATATTAGAGACAGCAAGGTCTGCAGAGGCACTCAAGAGAGAATTCTCAAGAGGGACATAATAAAATTAGCATGTGGTTTGTAAAGAAGGGTTCTGAATGCATGTCGGTCTTGCTGTCTGTGTAATGATTGATGGGGTCATCCTTAATAAAGACTCCTGCAAGTAAAAAGTAAATCCTCGCTGAACAAGCAGCTTCCACCACATGTAAATCCACTGGTACCTTCGACGATCGGGGTCGAATACGTGGATTGTCAGTACCGACCCAGAAGGTAAAAGTGTATTTTTTATTATTATGATTACTTACTCATGTTAAAATCTATAATGTAAAGCTGGAAGCAACGTCTCATCAATGGTCCTCCAGCGAGCCAACGTGGCATTTGAAGGACCTTAAAGTTGTACCAAGGTCACTTCAAGAACGATCTGCTGTGATCTGGAAACTGACCTATTGGAGGGATACCCCTTAGAGACCCCCATATGGTAACCCTTTATGTACCCTTCCAGCCATCACAGATAGTTCGAACTATTCTATCCTCCACCCCCCTGCTCTGTTGTAATGGGGGGGTGTAAGCAACGAGGTCCTTCAAACCTCATGGAGTAGGTGATGCCATTTAATTGACAACAAAATGGGCTTTTGACTAGAAGGAACTCTTGGTCAATTCCTTCTGTCTTACTCCTAATCTAGAGCCAGCAACTAGTCGGTAACCTATTGATGGTCCATCAAAAATAATACACGGACAAAAATAGCCCCATAGAATCGATCACACGGCTAGTAATTGCTTTCCGGAAGAGGTGGTAACACAAGTTTAACGGGCAGTAATGGCAGTAATTTTAGTAGACTCCACCAACTTTGTTGGAAGGTGATCTACCAATGGTGGTTCCTCCTCACATTCCCTTTGAGGCTGCTACCAATCTCCAAGGCCATTCCGAGTACTCGAGTCTTTTTTTGAACACGTAGCTAAAATGACGAGCTCACGGAGCCCTTGATAAGGAAAATAAGGTGGTTCTACCTTAACGAAGATCCCTGCGAGGTTGGACGGCTTGTAATTTTCTTCTGCAGGTTTCCGATTCCATCTCAGTACTTTCATATTACTTCAAAGACCAGATCATTATGGCCACCAACCTTCCTTCTCCAAGCCAGTAATGAAGAATAATTATCAATTTACATATTTCAGATCTAACACCTAGTGATCAGGAACTGCTTCAAGGGCTAAATTTGAGGTAAAACCAAACAGAAGTCAAGAAAATAACAAAAAAAAAACCCCAGAAGCTTCCATAATACATCATTCCAACGGGATCGGCCGGTTTCAGCGAACGAGAATACCAAGTCAGACGGACGTCTTTCATCATTTCTAATAAGCCATCTACATTCGTTGATAAAGTTCAACTGAAGAACTACACATTTTTTTTTTGGTTATTTAGTATTATTTTTGTGGTCTCATCACTGTATCGCTTACAGAACCATCTTCACAGATCTATTTAAACAGCTGGCGGATTACGATTGCAGCTGAACAATGCCGAGAGTACAAGCCTCTCCCTTCAAACATATAGGACACGTGCATTTAAGATCAGCCTTTTGTGTTTAAGCTCCGAGCCTCCCCAGTGTCCTATTTTCTCCCCCATCATTTTGCCTTTTATAGCCGAAAGCCGAGAGCTAAAAGCTTTGTGAGAGGCAAAAAGAGAGCAAGAAAGAGAAAGAAGAAGAAGGAGAGGTTCTAGAACCACAACACACAAAACATTCAATGGCTCCGTCGCCGTTTTATGTTTTTTCTATTGTGCCCCAATTGTGTTTTTTTTCTTCGGTTTGTCCAGAAACCACAATTCGTTTCAGGTCTAACATTTTCACGTGAGAAACAGAGATTTTTTCTTTTGTAAATGGAGCTGGTAAAAGGTAAGGCGCTGTATGTGGTTAAACTATAGAGAGTTGAAGATACCCGGTTGCTTGTACCTTCGCATAGATAATGGACCTCTTTTTTGGTGGTCCCCACAAGTCCACACGTGGCAATTGCCAACAACGACCAAATCATTTGCTGTCTAATTTCCGCATTCTGGGTTGGGAACCTTTCCCCATACATCATTCCGACTGACCGGGATTTGTATTACGTCTTCCACGTTTTGCTGAAGTGTCTTAGCGTCTACATCACTGACGGCATTGATCCATGGATATCGTTAGAACCATTACACTAGCTGTGGGGCCGATTCCTTAAAGGCCGTTGGATAAAATGGACAACTACGTCACGTTGAGGAACCCAACTCAACCTAGTAATGTAGCGACTCCAACATCAGACCAACTTTCTTTCAAGCCGACACAATTTCTAACTCACATAGAGTTGCACCAGAGAGCACAGCGACTTGGTTCTTCACAATCGAGTTGAGTGCCAAAGTCCAACTGAATATAAAGATATTCTCAAACTCAACAAACGTGTCCTCAAGATTAGCTGAGTTTACGAAGAACTGGTTGAACTCCCCTCAAATCAGACCTCGCAGTTGTCAACCTCAAATGAGACTCGACATTTTATAAAACATCATCTCATCTTTCCACTCAGATTACTGGAGGGATGAGGCGCAATGGGGCGCTGTTGGGCAACCCACACCTCAATGAATAGAATGAATGTATAGAATTCTGATGCAGGACAATGGTTGTGACGTTGTCCAATCTAGCAGTTATAGAATTATTTAACCTCCGTAGACTGGAGTTATGTGACCTTGGAGGCATCACATTCTTATTTGGTTTTGAAAGACTCCCATGATCTACATATGCAAAGCAAAGGGGAGGAATAAGATTATGGAAACTGAAAATTAACCAAGATGGCAACTCCCATCGGAGTTCGCGTGGATTGCATTTTTCAGCATACGTTTAATTAAAATAATTCAAACCATGACGAATCCAGTAAAAATAAAGTTAAAAATGCACAAATTGCTAGATTTCTCCACAAATTGTCACAACTAGTTAAGACTTTTGGGCACATAGAAAGGGTCACCATGGAATAGAGTCACTCAAGAGGAAGCAGCGAGAGGGGGAGATGGGGAAGGATCACAGAAGACTCCTAAAAGGAAGAATGAATGGCAGCTTCGACGCATGGATAATCTAATTATCTCATCCCCGTAGAGGAAACAATTATTCTATTACAGGGATATTTGCTTATTCTCAAACCTGTCATGTTGAGTACTCAACGTAAACTGCTCTGTCTGCATAGACAATGAGATGGGACGCAATCAAGGGTGGGGGGGGTCTTCAAGAAATTCAAAGATGTAGTCAAGACAGATGCCCGTTTCTCCTGTCGCTCCAGACATCAACCCAATAAATCAAGCTCATGGTGACATCTCGCTCTTCACAACATTTATAGAACATAAAAACGGGGGAAGATACACCTAGACCTAACAATCCATGATCAATTATGATCCAGCCTCAGAAGACACCAGTCCATTGACTTTTGGTCTACCAGCGCGTGGTGAAAAGCCACTAGAAAAACAGCCCATTGGCTCAAACCCTTTGCAATCGTTTAGGGTATAAAGTCAACAGTTGTCAACGGCACGTGGGGTTTTTGAGGATAGACAGACGTAATTTAGTACCCAAGAAAAGAGGACATCAAGTTTTATAAACCGGCTGCGACATTTTAGGCTCTGTGGCTCCATATCAAGTCGTGGACTCCATCGAGCTCTACATGTAACTTGCCGAAGAAGCTCATACATGGAGGTTGTATGGACCATACATGGAGGTTGTATGGACCATACATGGAGGTTGTATGGACCATACATGGAGGTTGTATGGACCATACATGGAGGTTGTATGGACCATACATGGAGGTTGTATGGACCATACATGGAGGTTGTATGGACCATACATGGAGGTTGTATGGACCATACATGGAGGTTGTATGGACCATACATGGAGGTTGTATGGACCATACATGGAGGTTGTATGGACCATACATGGAGGTTGTATGGACCATTTCCGCTTGCGGGGGTCTGATTAAGCCAATCTGTTGTATTGTGTCATTTCTATGGTAACATAGGTGGTTCTTCCTACAAAGAGTTCAAGAATCCTGTCAACCATTGTTTCTCGTCTACAAGAGCGTAAGATTCTTGCGGCATTGTCTCTGCGGGTAACTCGCGATGGGTTCTACAGGAGTTCAGCTTTTCTGGCAGTCGGGAATGTTTGTTTTGCTGGATGGAAAGAGAATTATAATTGCTAAGATAACAGGATCTAGTGTGCGGCAGAATGTTTGTCCTGCGCTTCTTTTGATGTAACGCGTAGACCGTTTTCATCTTTGGTTATCTCTTAATATATGCGGTAAGGAGGGGAGGTCTTCTCGGTAGAGCAGGAACCAAATGTCACAATCCAGACAGCGTCCCGCGGAGTCGCGTTGAGGTTTTACGCGCGCAAAGTCATGACGGGAATATAACGATCATCAAGCTACGTTTGGAAGAGCAAGATTCCGACGACACACAGAAATCGCACAATAGTGCAGACGTCAAAGAACATATATTATTCTACACACGCTACCTTTTGGGGTCACTGAGCTGTTTTCATGGAAAACAAGGACACTTCTGGCTGTAACGTAATTACAAAAAGGGTTTTCTAACCATCAGTCTTTTAAACGTAAACTTGGATCAGCGAACACAATGTGCCATTGGAACACAGGAGTGATGGGCCATTGGAACACAGGTGTGTCATGGGAGTTGATAAATGGGCATTTGGATACACAGGTATGATGGAGTGATAAAGGGGCCATGGAAGCACAGGAGTGATGGGAGTGATAAAGGGCCATGGAGCACAGAGTGATGGGAGTGATAAAGGGCTCATTGCGAACACTGGAGTGATGTGAGTGATAAAGGGCCATGGTGAACACAGGAGTTCTATGGGAGTGATAAAGGGCCACTGAACACATTGAGTATTGGATGTTGATAAAGGGGCCACTGGAACAAGGAGTGATCGGGAGTGATAAAGGGCATTGTGAACACAGGAGTGATGGGAGTGATTAAAATTAGTGGCCACTGGAACACAGGAGTGATAGGGAGTGATAAAGGGCACTTTGAACAACAGGAGTGATGGGTAGTGATTAAAGTGGCCCACTGGACACAGGAGTGATGGGAGTTTTGATAAAGGGCCATGGAACACAGGAGGATGGTTTAGTGTAAAGGGCCACTCTGGAAACACAGGGTTTGATGGAGTGATAAAGGTGCCATTGACACAGGAGTTGATGGCGAGTTTGATAATAGGGCCACTGGAAACACAGAGTGATGGGAGTGATATTAAGCATTGGAACTCAGGGAGTAATGGGAGTTGATAAAGGGCCACTGGAACACAGGAGTGATGGGAGTGATAAAGGGCCTCTGTGCGCCCATGCAGAGATTCCATTAAAAATCAGCCGTTTCCACCTACATTCATTTACAACATTAACCCCGTCTGCGCTGGATTTGTGTGTGTGTGTATGTATATGTATGTGAATCCTGATAACGCTTCCATTTCTATACCCGCTTACACAAAGTGTTTTTCTTTCGTCGCGCTCCGTGCACAAACCATCAATAGACTATCAAGAAAATCACAGAAAATTAGAAAAATGCCATCACGGATTAGGCTAATGATGAAATGGTTTCTCGACAATTCCACGGCTATTTACTGCTAACCTTAATAGCTGCGGAGTTTTATTAGAAAAGAGAACGCGGTGTCTGAGACACCGAGGAGGAAAAAAAGAACAAGCCGTGCAACCGGCGTAACGGCTGGGATTTAAAGAACGGGGAGAAGGATATAAATAATAATTACAATGAATACCCTTTAGTATTTCAGATGTCCGGGGCCGGGATGGGACTCAACGTCTACCCAAAAAAAAGCCACGCGGGAGCCATTTATTTTGCAGATCAGCGGATCCCCTTGCGGGACAATGGAGCTGCTTGTTAGGACTGTCTCACGGAAACTGGGACAGTTGGGAGAATCCCTTTAAATATTCAAATCTGTAAAGGGGATTTTGTACAGGAAATAATTCTATTTTCAAAATTTTTGAAAAAAAATTTAAAAATTAAAATTATGAATATATTAATATTAATAATATATATAATTAATACTGGCGCATTTAGCTTAAAAAAGGGGCGGGCGGAGGGGTGAAAGCAAATTTAGAAATAGATTTTTTTTGTGTTTTTCCGGGTTTTATGAATTAAAAGCCGCCGTTAATAAGTAGGTGATGCAAGTCCGGACCCTTCTCTACGTGCTCGTCCGGTGGGCTTGTGACGCACGGCAACCTTTAACGGCAGACAAAAGGTTAATCGGGCGCGTAATCCGGGGCTTGTGTTTAACAAAAGTGACATTTATTGCCAGCGATCTCGCTAAATCTGCTCTCGTTTAAGGAGTTGTCGGTGCCCTTTCCCCGCCGAGCCGCTCTCCCTTCGCGGACAGTGGCCGTGTAAAGGTTACCGCTGGCTGAGCTAATTAATTACACGCAGCGTCGTTATCCGGCGGCGAGAACAGAAACACGGCCAAAATTACCCCTTTATTACAGACAAATGGCGGTAACGAGAGACGCGCGCGGTGACAAGCGTCGGCTCGCCACGTCCGTGCCAGTTTATTCGAGTCACGGATCTCCGAAAAAGCCATAATCCACGGAATGAACCCATTAACTTCGCCGAGAGGGCGGTAGAGACGTGGAACAGCCTCCTAGCAGAGGTGGTATCAGATAATAGAGAGACAAAATCTAAACAGGCACGGGATAGGCTAAAATAAGACCAAGGACTAAAAACAGGGATGGGGGGGGGGTCGACTGCCTTTAATATTATTATTTATCGATTCATATGCGCCCTCATAGTCCGCAGCGTTGCATTATATATAAAAAGGTAATTCTGGTGCCATAGCAACCTAAGCAATACGCCAACCAACAGCAACATTCCAAAGGTGGAAAGCGCGAGGTCCACCAGAGATGGCCTGTGGTAGACGACGATGGTCTCGAAGGTCCACCAGAGATGGCCGGTGGTAGACGACGATGGTCTCAGAGGTCCACCAGAAACAGCCGGTGGTAGACGACGATGATCTCGAAGGTCCACCAGAGATGGCCGGTTGTAGACGACGACGATGGGCTCTCAAATGTCCACAAGATGACGGCCGGTTGGAGGACGACTCGATGGTCTTAAAGGTCCACCAGAGACGGCCTCGGTTGGTTTAGACGACGATGGGCCTCAAAGGTTTCACTTAGTTGATGGCCGTGCGTTAGACGTTACGATGGCCTCAAAGGTCACCTCAGTGTTTGGCCTTTGTGTGTTAGTAGACGACGATGGCTCAAATGGTCCACCAGAGACGGCGGTAGACGACGATGGTCTCAAAGCGATCCACCAGAGCACTGCCTGAGTGGTAGGACGACGCATGGCCTCAAAAGGTTTCCACTCCAGAGACGGCCGGTGTGTAACTGTACGATGGCCTCAAAGTTCTCCACCTAGTTGATGGGGGCTCGGTGGTAGCGACGATTTGGCCCTTCAAAGGTTCACCAGATGACGGCCGGTTGTGTAGACGACGATTGGCCTCAAAGGTTCACCAGAAGAACGGCCGGTGGTAGACGACGCATGGTCTCAAGATGGTTCCACCAGAAACAGCCGGTGTTTAGACGACGATATCTCGAAGGCCACCAAGATTATGGCGCGTTGTAGACGACATGGCCTCAAAGGTTCCACAAGATGACGGCCGGTGGTAGACGACGATGGTCTTTTTATAAAGGTCCACCAGAGACGGCCGGTGGTAAGACGACGATTGGCCCAAAGCTGTCCACTAGTGATGGCGGTGGAGACGACTGATGGCCTCCTCAAAGCGTCTCCACAGTGATGGCCGGTGGTAGACGACGATGCCTCAAAGGTCCACAGAGACTTGGCCGGTAGACGACGATGGCCTCAAATGGTCCACTAGTGTATGGCCCTGGTGTGTAGACGACGATGGCCTCAAAGGTTGTTCCACAGAGTTTACGGCCTTTAGGTTGCGTAGACGTTGGACGATGGCCTCAAAATGGTTTCCACTCAGATGTTTACGGCCGGTGGTAGACGGACGATGGCCTCAAAGGTCCACTAGTGATGGCCGGTGGTAGACGACGATGGCCTCAAAGGTTCACCAGAGACGGCCGGTGGTAGACGACGATTGTCTCGAAGGTCCACCAGAGGGGAGTCTGCCGCAAGGTACGATGGAGAGGTAACTATGTAACCGTCCGGAGACCGTTCCAGTAAGAACGATGATGTCATGTATAAGCCCAATTTCAACGATCTGGTATTAGCGTGATGCACGGGTGTCAAAAAGAATTCTGAGATCAAGGTTTTTTTCACCATTCGTTTTCTTTTTTTATGTTTTTTCTCCCCGAATGTGTCCGTCTGCAGATAAGTGGCAGGGGGGCTCGGGTTTGTTGCCGCTTGTACATAATTATGTGTGTATATTTCCGTCGCTCGGCGCACTAATTGCTCTTATCTACACAATCCAATTAATCACGGCTGACAATAACACGCCATTTATTCATTAATGTCGCAGCTGCCACTCCGACAGCAACATCCGCCGACTAAAACCTCATCGCTATCGGGGTACATTCACGCGTAAAAGGGGTTCTCGGGGGCCGGGACCCCGCAACCAGTGACACCGGCCCGGAGCCGACGGGGCAATCAACTCTGACCTCATAATGGTCTCAGTGTACAGCGCCGAGCACACCGGCATCATTATCACCGCAACCTAACAACGCAGCGCTAACACGGCAGCCAATCAGAACAGCTCCAGCATTATGTATATATATCATTCTTCTCCTAATTAAGTTACGACGCCGACGCTGCTTTTAGGGTCCTCGTGTTTTCTTTTACCGACGTTGAGTGAATTTTGTTTTTTCAGGGATCATGGGAATGTAATGTAAGTTTTACTTTACTAAGAAGGTGGTAGATAACTGGAGCAGCCTCCCAGCAGAAGTGGTAGAGGGTAATACAGTGAGGGTATTAAACATGCATGGGACAGGCATACGGCTCCTGAATCTAAGACGAGACCAACGACTGATTAAGGTTTGAGTCTTTACTGCAGGAGAAACGGGCGACTAGACGGGGGCCGGATGGGGCCGATCTGCCGGCAGGTTCTGTGCTTCTGTTATTCTGACTTCTACAAAAAGGTATATCAGGGAGGAAAAGGGGTTTTGGGACCCAGAAAAGGACTGGACTAGGACACTTGGGAGGTATGTTGGGGGTGCGGAGGCCGCCGTGACCTCCCTCGGCTATTAAGGGAGTTTTCGTTACGGATATTGGGGTCGCGCTCAGTGCAGCTGAAAATAAAATAACAGATGGTCCGAGGGTCATAAAGAATTTTGTGGACTCGTCAGTATCGGCGCTTTTCATTGGTTCACCTCTTACGCCAAGTCCAAGGTCAGACGTACAGCCACTTCTCATAACGGAAGGCCACTGCGGGCCGGAGCTGCCGAGGATACTTATAGGGGGGACACCTGAATGTCTGCCCCCGACCAATGGGGAGGCGGAGTTTAGGAGGTGGAGTGTCACTCAAACTGCAGGTTTAGCATGAGGGCATGTGACCGAGTTAACCCTTAACTCGAGCAGCCACTCAACCTCTTAGTTAATAGACCCGAGAGTATCTGACGGGAAGATTGTGGTCTGGCTCAACAAGGAGCACTATTCCTGATTATAGTCTTTAAAATATTTCTTCTATAACCGGTTCAGAAAGGCGAGGGGCAGGGTTGCCTTTAATGCCCCCAAGGATCGCGTTTTCAATGGCAAGCAAGAGGTTAAAAGTTATTTATTAATGTGATTATTTTTAATTTAAATGAATCATTTTCATTATTTTTATGGAATTTATTGATTGAAATCTCTGTTTACTCCTCACGGCATCCAAGGAAAAGAAAAGTCGGAAAATTTGCACAAACCACAAATATTTGGTCTCACGAAGCAGAAGAAGACGAAGCTGCACCTTCCTCTAACACTAGGGGGGGGGTGGGGGGGGGGTGAAGTAGTGGATGGTGGGGAGAGCTGACCAGATGCCGTCTCTCACAGATTTTATCCGAGCCGCCACAAACCGCTCCTAATTTCTCTAAATCTCATTATAATTCAATCTGCAATCCATTCCAGCCGCGGGGAGTCGCTGGGAGTTTATCTCAGGGTGAGGAGCGGCCACACAGCGGAGAGGCACCGGAGGGAGGTCACGGCAGTCTCCACACCACAAACTTTTTCCTTTGCTGAGACAACAAAAGCCTTTTCCGTAATAGGTACACTGATGCCTAAACAGCACACCCCTGACAGCATACCGCCCGAGTGTCCCGATTTAAATGACCAGCCCTTCTCTGGGTCCCAAAACCCTCTTTCCTTTTCCCTCCCCTGATGCCCGAGTTATGATGGAAACATAGAATCTGCCAGCTGATCGGCCCCATTCGGCCCATCTCGTCCTGCTGTAAAGACTCAAACCCTCACTGTATTACCCTCTACCACTTCTGCTGGGAAGCCGTTCCACTTATCTCCTACCTTCTCAATAAATCAAAACCTCCTTCCATTCCATTTAATCCTCTGACCCTCTAGTTTTAGATTATGGTTTCTTGTTGAAACATTTCTCCTCTATTGAAATAACCCCCCCTCCCCGTGTGAACCTCTACCGCTTCTGCTGGGCGGCTGTTCCACCTAGCTACCCCCTTGACAATGCCAATATGACTTGGATTGCCAGGGGCAGCAAACACCAATAAAACAGGGAAGCATGGCGCTTATACGCAGGTAGCAAACGGCCCTAAATGCCTGTGATATCAAGTAATTCCGGGGGTCCCGTCCTCGGCAGGTAATCCTCGCCTACAGCAACAGTCAAAAGATGACACATTGTATTATGTTACTATGACATCATACTTGGGAAAAGTATCAGATTAACAAAGACACATCCACCCCCTGCTGCAGGCAGATGGAACGTTCCAGGTCTGTGTTTGTAAACAAATACTCTTGGAAGGTTCCATTGCATGGTTACTTTGTATCAGAAACATAGAAACAAACTGCAGCCTATAAAGCTCATTCTTAACCCCTTACTGACACAGTCCGTACATGTACGGGCTCAAAATGCATTGTTTTCAATGGGCTGGATGCTGCCAGATAACCGGATCGTCACACTACACGACAGCTGCATCCCAAGCATTAGATAACCGGCGCCGTAATCCCGTTAGTACACGCGAGGGCCGGGATCGGAGCGCGCGCTTCATGCGCAGACGTCTGTGTAAGCCGCACTTAGTTCTGCGCGCACCAAAGATATACGGAATCTGTTTATACGTGTCATAGAGGCGCAGGAGGGACAATAACCATAGAGGCGTGAGGTCAGATTTGAAATCCGATTTAAAAACCGCGATTATAATAGATTCTGGAAAGAGGAGGAAATTGGGGAAAAAAAAAATTATTATATAAATAATATTTTAAAAATATAAAAAAAATATTACATATATAATAAATATATATATATTATATAAATTATTATATTGATTTTAAATGAGTATATGTAATTATATTATATATATATATTATTATATATATATATTAGAAAAACAATGTGGATATTACAGTCACGCGAAGCATCTTGGATCCCTCAATCAAATCGAGAATCAGGTTTTTATGGGCAGGAGTTAAGAGGACAGTCACACTGTTTTCCTAATAGGGGGGGGAGGCTCTGCAGAGCGTTTTGGTCATAGAGAACACTCTGCAGGGCACAGGGGGTTCCGGGGGGGGGGAACCCCCCATATTCATGCAACAGTCATGCCAAAAACGACCTAGCTCCGCTTTTCCCCCCCTGGAAATAATTGGGAAAAGGGGTCGTCGGCAAAATATCCACATATAACATTATATCAGCGCATTTATAACAGGGGAAAGAAACATTAACACATTGGAAGACATACTGATACAACGGGAGGTGGGGGCCCTGCCCTGAAGAGCTTACAATCTATTAGACTGCACCTGTTCTAAGGGTCTAGATTAATAGCCCCCCTCCCCCATCCTTCCGCTTTCTATTTATTATTACCCCTCTCTCTCTAAACTGCCATTCATGAAAATAAGTCTGGGGAGGAAATATATATGTCTATATTCTATGCCTTATGTTTGTCACCCCATTTTTCCCTCTAGATTGTAAGCTTGCGAGCAGGGCTCTCTCCCCCAAATGTATCGGTTTGTATTAGTCTGTCAATTCTTGTCTTGTCGTATCCCTTGAATTTATGTATTGTATTAAGC
>VKOC01022303.1:0-39738 GCA_009364415.1 Spea multiplicata | reverse complement strand
ATATATACATACATATATATACACACACATATATATACATACATACACATATATACATATAAATAATGTTTCCTACCTTTCCTCTGTTCTTTTTCCTCTTCTCCTGTCCTGTCCTTCCGGTGCAGTAAAGGTGGGCGTGGCTTCAGTGCTGTGTGCCGGGATCTGACATCAAATCCCGACACACAGCATCAGTTGCCGCGCGCATAGGAAGGGAGCAGGATCGGAGGTCTGTATTAACAGACCTCCCGCTCCCTTGATTGATTTTAAGCCGGTTGGGGTGAGATTTTTGATCTCCCCAACCAAGCTTGCTCCTGCAGCGGCGGAGTGCCAGCGTCACCCTGGACTGACTGCCCGCCCCCCCCCAGCTCCCCGTTAGGTACTGTGCGCACAATGATAGAACGTGTGCGCTCCCTCAAAAAGTTATGTGCGCGCGCACAAGCGCACAGCTTAGAGGGAACAGTGGTTACAATCATATTGTTCTAGAACCAAAATCTGTGTCTTGTGTTTAGAAGTGAAGACTAAAAGATAAAAAAGACCCTAAGGGTTGTAGACTTGTGCATTTGGATGAAGCCTCTCTAAATATTTCCCTACCTCCTCTGACAACCACTTCCACATCTGACAACCAGTTCTGCATCTTTTTGCTCTTGATCTTCTTCTTTCTCTTTCATCTTCTATCTTCGGCCGCAACTCCACAGACTTAAACAGACAATGTCCTCTCGCCTGATCCTCCAATCTGTGGGGGGGGGGGGCGATGCAAAAAGATGCAGAAGTGGAAGTGGTCAGCAAAGCGGCCAGCAGAGAAGGTAGGGAAACAGAGAGCGTGATAGAGTGAAGAAGAGTGAATGGGGGGCACCGAGTTTCTTTCCGGAAAGAAAAATGTCCTCTGATTTCTGTCTGAACCAAATGGGCAGGTAACGTAGTGGCCAACAAACAAACCGATGGGCCACCCTTGCCTCTGCATTGTTAAGTAGTATTGTTCCACTGTGGAACTACCTCCGTGCGCAACTTGGGCCCCTATGAAATGGTGGTTTGGCTAGGTGTCTCTTTGACATACCTGGAAACTGTCTAAAAAGTCATTCAAGAAGATCCTATTCATCATACTTGATGGTTAATATTCATTATCTTTTGTTGGATTTTTAAATGGTTTTTATTGCACCAAGAGGGATTTGCTGCACTGTTTCTACACCTTCTTTTGTACAAATAAGGGCCAATGATTATACATTGTAATAATTCAGATCCTATTGTAGTGATTAACTAAGGGGGGCAACCCAATTGTCCTACTAACAGTCCTTATAAAAACCTTGACTTGACAGAAGGTAAAGATATTCTGAATGAAGTCCGCGATTATTGAGACGTTCACCTTTCCTTAAAACGAAGTAGAACATGAACGATTCAGAACCAGACTTGGTCACCTTGAGAATTTGCCCATTTACCTTGAGACTGGGGTAAACAAATTATGATACGGGCAAACCCTGACAGCTCCCAGTTATCTGAACTGATTTAAAGCGGTTTATTTAGACAGCACCACCTGTTTTTTACAGTATTTTTATTATTTATCATATGTTATATTCATGATTCCCATTGTGACGAATATCTGTCACTCCGTATTCCTTTCTCAATTTCTCTCTCCCTGTCCAAGAAATATCATTTTCCATCACTGTGTCACATTTAACAAACAGCGCCCGTGTGATACGGACCTGAGGTTAATGCCTTCCCAGAAATCCCATCAAATCTTGTGGCCAAGCCTTTTATCTCCAGCTGATCTGGATTTAGATCCAAGTCTATTATTTTATTGCACATCTCCGTTATCGTGTGCCTGTGAACCGTGAGGATTGCTTAACGCCCAACAATAACCCAGAACCCTGTAAAAATCACAGAACACAAAGTACTGCGGCCCTGAGAATTATAATTAAAAATGTGCTTCACCTTTGATAGTTATTTACAAAAGCCTCTGACAGGTGCATCTTCGCTGGACTCTGACCTCTGCTTGCAATTTACCTCTTACCTCTGTGGCCGCTGTCTACCATGATGAACGCCCGGATATGTATACGTGGTGCGTGTGCGGCAGGAAAGAAGGTCACTATAGAAGCTGTTCCGGTTACAAACACTGCTTCATAGTGTGGTTAGGCTCCCCAACTGGTCCAAGGATTGCTGGTGCCAATATGGCAACCAGGCACCTGGTGAAGCTACAGAGAGCGGCAGCCCCCCTGAGACTGCCACCCTAGCCCTAGCCTAGAATACACAATCGCTATTGGCTGCTGCTACTGCCATTGACTTCATAGCGCGTGTGCCAGAAGCATACTCATGAACACTTCCTGCTTCCTGCCGATAGAAAAGCAATGCATCTACCTGCAGTTCATTTTTTTATACCTGAGTGCCCCTTTTCCACCTTTAGAAGAAAGAAGTCAGCGGGCAGGATAAAGCCGAAGTGGTCCGCTGCCATTCCTAGTCTTAAGGGCAAATCCAGAGAGTTCCAAGCCGACGACAGTTCTAACGTATGGGCGAGCTAGATACAGGTGGGGAAAAACCATCCTCTCCTCTAGGTGTGTGGTGCGCCGTGACAACACTAGATGTCAGGTAACAGATGACAGCCGAAGAACGTGGGCTACACGGATGATATAAATATAGTGTTTATCCAAAGCACATCAAAAACAAAGAAATATTAAATAGCCAAAAAAAAGTAAAGAACGGAAAATAGCGAAGCTACAAGTTAATATACAACGGATTTTACAGAACGTGTTTTGTGGACGAATTGTCATCCCAAGGTCCAGCCCTTTAACACCATGGAGGGCTGCGCCGAGTGGCACATATTTCTCGATGCCCTGAAGCATAGCCAGCGGCACAAGACGGGCAGCAGGTGGCAAATACATTGTTGGCCATGTGGCTGAAAAAGGAAAGATTAGTTGGGATGCGTATCGCTAGTTTGGAAATAAAGAAACATAAAATTTGCCGGCAGATAAGATTCATTCGGCCCTTAGATTTGAGGGGGCCATATGCCTATCCCATGTATGTTTAAATTCCCTCACTCTATTATCCTCTACTGCTTCTGCTTGGTACATAAGTGAATGAATCATTAATTCAATGTTTATATATATATCATTTTATACAATTAATTTGAAGTATCAATATGGATCTCTATGTAGACATCACTAGTTTTGATATTTCTATTTAATTTAGGTTAGGATCATCCGTTTGAGGCACTTGCAGTGGTTTCTGATCATCATTCGGAGCGTAACTAAAATTTCTATGGCAACAAATATATTTATAATAATCATAAGGTTTGATGTCATGTTAAGGAACCACAATTGTCATCGTAAGTATGCCAAAAAAAATTAAATGAAAACGCCACCATTTAAAAAAAAAAACAACATTCTTTAAAATAATAGAAATTTTAAAGATGCCTGTATGGCTGGCTGGAAAAAAAACTATGAACGTATTACATTTCTGCAAGACAATGTTTTTGTTTTTATGGATTAACACGCATAATAAATCATATTAAACGCAGAATTATTTAAAAAAACATTGCAACATTTTAAAAGAAGCTGGGAAAAAATGGCAAAGGCTGTATACAGTAATATAACCCCCCAGCCTGCTCTATACGTAATTATAACCCGCCCAGCGTATCAAATATTCCCAGTAATATAACCCCCAGATGAAGCACTGTTTATACAGTAATATAACCCCCAAGCGCTTATACCAGTAATATAACCCCTCAGTGCTGTTATACAGTAATATATAACCCCCCCAGCACTGTATTACAGTAATATAAACTCCCCCAGCGCTGCTATACAGTAATATAACCCCCCTAGAACTGTATACGGTTAATAATAACACCCCAGTGCTGCTATATTGATATCTATTAACTCCCCAGCACTGTAGTACAGTAATAACTCCAGCACTTATATACCAGTAATATACCCCCAGCGCCTTGTGCTATACAGTAATTTATAACCCCCAGCGCTGCTTATAAAACAGTTAATATAACCCCCAGCACTGTATACTAAGGTAATATAAACCCCCCAGCGCTATAACAGTAATATATAACCCCTAAGTGCTAGGTATAAACAGATAATATTAAACCCCCCCAGCGCTGTATATAACAATATATCCGCTGTATACAGTTACAGCCCCCCCCCCAGCGCTCTATAAAGTAATAACCCCCCAGTGGTGTATCAGAATTACCTATAGCTTCTTGTTTCAGCAAGTTGCGATGATGTAAAGTGGAATTTATCTTCCATTTCTTTTACCCCCATCACCTGACATTACAAAAGATAAAAAAAAAGTATTTTTGGACTCTATGTTTCACTTCTATAGAAGTAGAATATACGCTTCTTCAGCTTTTGAAAAAAAAATAAAAGTATTTCTGGGATGAAATTCAGTGGAAAGATCTGCTAAAAACGTTTTTTTTTTGAAAACTCCTCGTCCGGCCATCTCGGTGAAGGGGGATCAAATTAATACGATCAGCCAACATGCATAATTTAACCTATTATTTCTAGCGCTTCCCGTTAGAACGAAGCCCGTGAGCATTCAGGGAAGAAATAACGAGGGCCTATATGTAAAGGAATTTGACATAATCCCTTTACAGCAGGATTTCACGTGAATCGTAGAGCGATGAGAAATGCCAGGTGGGCGAGAAAAAGGAAGAGGAGAACGATAAAGAAATGATTTGGAATACAGAGCCAAGTTTCCGTGGGATATGTGCCAAGTCGCTTAAAAAGAATTCTGCTCGCTGTTATTCTGGCAAAAAGTAATGTTTTACTAAAATTGACATTTCTGCAACCGACAGCTGTCCTGATACAGTGATTGGGAGGGAAATGTACTTTTAACGCTAAAATCCCACGGGGGGGAATATATTGGACTTTGTAAAATGGAATCTGTGATGAATCTTAAGTTGTTTCTGGCACACGAGATTCTGAATTAATTCAGCGATGTCTGCATTAGATGTGCGCGCAAATGACCAGATTTATAGTTAATCATTTTGCTTGAAGATGTTAAATGCCAACGTTTTAATTAAGATAAATAATAAATATTAGCGGTAGAAAAATGTGCTGGATTTAAATACAATTTTTAAAAAAAAAAAAAAAAAATTCAATCATTTCAGATCATATATTTTGGGGCAGATTTGCAATTCCATTTATGGGCAAGTCAGAGCATTTTTAATAAATAATTAAGTTGTCTTTCTATCCAAATGAACGTGTCAAAGCGAGAGCGAAAATGCCGTTTTTTTCCCTCCTTTTCAGTAATGTCATCTTGTAAGAAGAGAGCGTTTGAAATCGCTAATCTATTAGTCGGTAAATTGCTGCATTAAGGCGCCTTACAAAGGCCATTTCCCTGCTCCTGCAAATGTGACAGACATATTGCTTTCAAATACTATAAAAGATTCCCACTAGCAAGCCAGGGTTAATTAATGCCATTTATTTTATAACGGAATTATTTTCCGTTGGCATGTTCCCATTTATTGGTATTCAGCCTTGCAGCAAATCTGGAGAGAATAATTATTTTCTATGCACTTTGTGGTTTTTTTTTTTCTTGTTCACATATAAGATCATTTATCCATTATGTTATTATTGTCTTTATTCAGTGCCATGTATAGTGTTAGTGTGTATTTACGTAAGTATGGGATTAGCATGTGTGTGAGCGCGCGCATGGTGTTAGCGTGAATGTAGTAGATAGTAGATATTCAGGCCCAGACTGGACATTGGGCGGACTTGGCCAACTGGGCACCCGATTTCTACCATACAACTTCCCAGGTGATGCTACCTGAAGCCATCCATATTCTGGGGGAGTAGGTTCGTGCGTATGGGGAATAGATAATATCAGCCTTAAGGGAAAGGTAATGTGGGTGAAGGTGGGCAAGTGGGCTGACAGTAGGCAGAAAATGGGTGGGAGTCATGGCCACACACACCGGTCCCCTGCCCTGGGAACCAAAAAAGTAAGGATTCATACAGAAAAAGTTATCAGGTTTGCCTGTTTATATTTATACTGGTCAGACCTTGGAGGGGACCACTGGCCCACCATAACCAGAGTTACCTTGTGGTGCTCAGTTGCAGAGCTTTGCAAGGAGGCCATGTAGGAGCTGCAATGGAGATCTGTGCTGTGCCCATGAGGCAGGGGCATAACTAGAAATCACAGAGCCCTGGGGCGAAAATTGCCCTGGAGCCCCCAACCTCACCAAGCAATGTGTTCCACAGTGCCACCTTTGCCCTAAACAGCTTGTGAGTGCTTTTGCCCCCTAGTAGCTTATCGGTGCCATCCTAACCCCTAACACCCTGCCTGTGCCATCTTTGACCCCAGCTTGCCATGCCCCAAACAGCTTATGTGTGCCATGATTGCCCTCAAACAGCTTATCTGTGCTATTATTGCACCCAAACAACTTGGCTGTGCCTTTTTTTGCCCCTTCCCCCCACCTCCAACATACACTTTGGCACACATATGTAAAGATACTTATACAAATTACACACACTTATGCTCACTAACACACTTGTACACATTCATTAAAATACACATTCCCTCTCACAATACTCATGCTAACCTATACTCCATCTCACATCCATGCTCACACACACATCCATGCTCACACCCGCAATTACACATTCATACTCTCACACACTTTTATGCTCACATACATATATATAGGTATGTATGTAAGCATATATATATATATATAATATATATATAAAAAAAGATCCCTTTTTCTTGCCATGTGAATTTCTCAAAACTCTGTATGATAATTTTAAGGATTTTCTCTTGATAACTAACTGGACGTATTGGAATTCAGAGTTGTAGACATACATAAAAGATTTCCATCTATAAAAATACAGAAAAATGTTTCATAAAATACAATATAAAAAATGATTGCAAAATTACTAGTAGAATTTGTATAAATCACAGATAAGCGGCTCACTGTTTTGGTTTCTAAACAGGATGGTTATTGATAGAAGTGGCTGTTATTGGAGAAATTACGTAGACCGCAACCGCTCGGATACTGGACTGATTATTGTACAGTCAGCGACTTTGTAACAGAAAGTCAATGGTCAGTTAGGTAGAACAAGTACAGGTAGAAGTTTAAATCTTATGTACATATCTAAAGTGTGAAAACTAAAGTTATGTCCCAAAAAGATATAATTTAACCCTTTCAAGACCGGGACGTACCTGGTACTTCCGGGTCACGGGTCACCGGCAGACCGGGACGTACCAGGTACGTCACTGCTTTTACGCGATCCAACGTCGCTTTGAACGCTGGGATCGCGAGGGGCGGCTGCTACTGACCGCTGGGTGTTCCCAGCGATCCGTAGCAGCCCCCCCCCTCAATTCCGTGCACGTGATCACTTTGCAGCGAATCACGATCACGGAATTTAAATATTTAAAAAAATACTGCGGTCTTCAAGTGAAGACGCAGTATGCAAATGCCGGTCCGGAAGGGGTTAACATACCTATAGGTTAAATAAGTCTTTTTTTTAAAAGGGCAGTACAAAAAAATGGCCACAAATATATCACTGCAAAATAAAAAGAGGGAACATACCGTCCGAAATTCGGAGGGCTTTTCCCATTTGGTAACTAAATTTGTTGTCACTTACTCTCACATGCTCTCTCACACGCTCTCACTTTCACTCTCTATTACATGCTTTCTCACACGCTTTATGTCAGTGTCTCCCCACCTTCTCGTGTTTCTCCACTCCTTGTTCTCCCTTTTGTCTCCGGTCTGCTTGTCCTGGCTTTATGCAGCGGAATCCCGTCCTGGTGTAGCATATCCGCGACAAGGTGTAAAAACAGTGAGAATCAGGGCAAAACCTACCATTTCCCATGTATCATAGATTGAACCTTACAATGTATTATATTTTAGGGGGTTGTACCTCTTGACTCTTACAAAAACAAGGATTTGAGAATCAAAGAAACTAATTAGAATAGTTTTTTTATGAACCCAAAAATATCACAACAAAACTGCTCTTGAAGAAAATAGAATATATATTCACCGATCAGCCATAACATTATGACCACCTGCCTAATATTGTGCAGGTCACCATTTTGCCACCAAACCAGCCCTGACCTGTCGAGACATGGACTCCACTAGACCTCTGAAGCCGTGCTGTGGTCTCTGCACCAAAGCATTAGCAGCAGATCCTTTAAGTCCTGTAAGTTGCGAGGTGCGGCCTCCATGGATCGGACTTTTTTGTTTAGCGCATCCCACAGATGCTCGATTGGATTGAGATCTGGGAAATTTGAGGGCCAAGTCAACACCTCATTGTTGTGTTCCTCTAACCATTCCTGAACCATTTTTGCTTTTGTAGCAAGGCGCATTATCCTGCTGAGAGAGGGCAATGCCATCAGGGGGTGTACATGGTCTGCAACAATACTTAGGTAGGTGGTTTGTGTCAAAGTAACATCCACATGAGTGGCAGGACCAAGGTTTTCCAGCAGAACATGCCCAAATCATCACACTACTTCCGCCGGCTTGCTTTCTTCCCATAGAGCATCAGGATGCCGTGTATTCTCCAGGTAAGCGACGCACCCGGCCATCCACATGATGCAAAAGAAAATGGTCGCCCTGACTGGCTACGCAGCCTCATATGCAACAAAGTCCGATGCACTGTGTGTTCTGACACTTTTGTACCAGGGCCAGCATTAACCTTTTCAGCAATTTGAGCTACCGTAGCTCGTCTGTTAGATTTGACCACACGGCCAGCCTTCGCCTCCACGTGCATCAATGAGCATTGGCCGCCCATGACCCTGTTGCCGGTTCACCACTTTTCCTTCCATTTTTCCTGCTTCTAACACATCAACTTTGAGGATGAAATGTTTTCTCGCTGCCTAATATATCCCCCCACTGACAGGTGCCATGATAACAAGATAATGCGTGTTATTCCCTTCACCTGTCAGTGGTTATAATGGCTGATCGGTGTATACTCTAATATGTAACCTTATTCAGAAAGCCTTCCTTCTTTAATAAGTTGTTTAATTCAACCCCCAGTCAATGAGATGATGCAGGTACAATGTACATTGCACAGGCATTCTTTTATTTTTGCTATTTTTTTTCCGTTATTATTATTATTTTATTTTATTTTTTATTTTTATTTTTAACTTAAATAATAGAAGTGCTGCCAAAATTCTGGAGAATAGAAAAATGTTTCATCATTTTTATTTCTTGCAAGCCTAATTTTATTTAAGAGAGAGGTAATAAAATCAAATAAAATAGAAATACGATTTTCCGATGGAACTCAGGCTAGAATGTATGTCTTCACCCATATAACCCTGCACATAAACCATAGACCAACAAAGCGGCCTGTGTTTTATGTGCCAGGGGTACCAGATAAATGTTATGTTTTGGGTGAAATAGCGCTATATGTGTCATCTAAACCCTTTACTGCACTAAATTATAATAAACTCATTAAATATACAGGGATTTTTTTTTTACATGCATTGCAGTTAAAGCCAATTCAGACAGAATCCCAAAGAATCATTAACGAAGTGTAAAAAAAAAATATTAGCCCAATGATGTCATGATAAAAAATAGTTGGCTGTATAGTTTCATAGAAATAGCCAGATGCGTCATCTTTAGCCTCTTTATATTTTTAGAAAAAACAAGAAATAGTTCTAAGTTGTTCTAGAAATATATTTAAAGAAATATTCTCATTAAATTTGGGGAAGGTAGTTATCTCCCACCTTATGAAATGTGGCGTGCTAATAAACATTTTTTGGGGATGTTTTGGGGATCTAATGAATGTTATGATCTGTTAGTTTGCTAATTTAAATATATTTCCCATTAAAATCTTGTTTTAAAGGTACGCCTTTAAAGGTATGAGCTTTTTACTTATTTTGACGGCTCCTTTTGCACCCAAAGTCGAATATTTTAAGTTATATACACCAAACCCCTGACAACAGACCCCGGCGCACAGCAGCTGTTGCCGCGCGGATCACAAGGGGTTGAACCCGGCTTAAAATCACACAAGGGAACCGGAGGTCTGTTAAAGACCTCCGATACCGCTCCCTTGCGAGCCTGCTCCTCCAGCGGCGGACATTACTGTCCGTCTCTGGAGGGGTGCCGGGTGCCGCAAGTCGGCACCCCCTGATGAGCGGCACCCGGTGCGGACCGCCGCCGCCCCCTGGAGTGTGGCGCTCTGTGTGGTCGCACACTCCAAAGGTCGACCCTGCCCTAAGGGGCCTGGAAGCCCCCACCAGGGCCGGCCTTAGGGGTCTGCGGCCGCACAGGGTTTAAATTAAAACATCGGTTGGGTTTTTTTTTCAACCTTTATTTAACATCCGCCATGTTAAATAAAGTTAAAAAAAACTTTATTTAACATGGAGGATGTTAAATAAAGTTGAAAAAAACCCCGATGTTTTTATTTAAACTCTGTACGGCCGCAGACCTGTAAGGCCGGCCTTGGTGGGGACTTCCCGGCCCGTAAGTCAATGCGGCCCTGCCGTGGCCCGGCCCACCGGGCAAGCCCGATGGCCAGTCCGGGCCTGTTTGTGTCCAAAAAGCATTAGACTGGATGTGATAGAGCTTGACCCCTATCATTATATGGTGATCCAGACATGGTTGGTGGTACAGCATACCTCCCATCACTATATACTAAGCCAGTCATTGTCAATGGTACATCTTAACTCCCACACTCTTACTCATACGAACACACTCTCACACTCTCAATCACTCTCAGTCATGCTCTCTCACTTTTACTCATTCTCTCTCTCTCTCACACACTCTCTCTTAATGTCTTCCTATCTTCTATTCCAAGCGCTTACAGAGGTTCTGTCCTTTTGAGGAAGCTGACACCGTGGAGAAGCAGATGAGGAAAGACAAAACAAAACAAGAAGTTAGTGCATACCTACCGAGTACCATTAAAAAAAACACACATCTAAGGCATAAATATTATGGATCCCCTCACACTATATGGCTTAGCCCGCCACTACGTCAAAGTATCACAAGTTTGGCGAGTTCTACCTAATTTTTCATGACTATATT
Source organism: Spea multiplicata (assembly GCA_009364415.1). NCBI lineage: Eukaryota > Metazoa > Chordata > Amphibia > Anura > Pelobatidae > Spea > Spea multiplicata. The sequence goes on along the minus strand of VKOC01022303.1, from coordinate 28,778 downwards.
GGTTACAAAGGAGCGGAATCAGTGAGGCTGCCTCGCATTTTAATCAAAAAGAGACTCCCAAGCAAAATGTCGATTGGAACTTGGTGCTTCATCAAAACAAATACCGTTTTAATTGCATCAAAGAACAACGATGATGAAGATTTGTGAGTTTTTGAAAGCTATAACCCGAGAAAGTTCACAACAGTGAAATCTTACTTATCCGAAACAGAATTTCCATATTTCATGAATAAATGACGCCGTGCAGGGTATTATTCGGAAGTATGTATTATAATATTAGACAGGGAAATAAAAAGCAAAATGACTAGCAACAGACTGAATTAACATCCCAAGAAGATGCCCTAGGAGAAGATATTATCTCTGGAAAAATAAAAGAGAAAATCTAATATTCAATCACCAACTGTCACAGAGAGATGATGTGACTGATTATAACCGCAGGGCTTTAATGCTACAAATGTTATCGATTTGCTCTCAATCTGTAAAATATGCAGAATATGAATTCATCGTTAACAGCGTAGGTTTTGTAAAAAATGAAAAGATTGTCGCCTCCGGTGGAAAATATGTTGAGTGTATATTGGATTAAAGTCTACATAGAGGAAACTTTCCTTTGTAATAATTAAATTGGATCTGTCGGTTTCCAATATTCTGCATTTTATGGTTATGTACGCTAAAAAAAAACCATGGTAATGGTGTTTACCCGATTAGTATCCCTTGGGGACACTCATCTTAACTTCCTGTTTGGGGAATCTACATCCACGCAATCTTGTTCTGTGTATCCATCCTATGCAATGCACCCCTTTTGGGCGTCAGGTAAGATTGCCACCCGTTTCACCAGGACGGTCCCAGAATAAAGAGGTAAGTCCCGTGTCCTGAACGTACCTCTTTATGTACCAGAAATGACTGGGCTAGCGACAGGTGACATCCTATTTCAAATGGAGGGTCATGTGACATTGTGTTACGTGACCCCGTAGTAGTATTGAAGACAAACTGATGTGTCACTTAGGCTAAGTGAGTTTCATGAGGGTGTGAGTTAGTGTTAGTGTTTGCCTCGGGGTGTTTTACTGTGTGTGTTAGTGTGAGTGTCTGGGTGTGTTGGTGCCGCTGTGTTTATGTGTGTTAGTATATGTGTGTTAGTGTGGATGTCTGGGTGTAAATAATAGTGTACCCCACACTCAGAAACAGTTTTTGATTTGCATGGCATTATTGGTATTATTGGCATTATCTTTCTGTTTGTAGTATTTTGGGCTATTTCTAGTTTTTTTTTTTTAATGAATGGGGACTTCTATTTTCATTCCTAACCTTCCTTCCATCTAACCTCATTCCTCCTTTCTATAATTTCCTTCATTTCTCTTGCCCCTCTGCCCCTCTCTCTCATTTATCTTTTTATTATCTATTCTTTTCCTTTTCTCCCTCTTTTCTCCTCCTCTACAGCTAGTAACAGGCCACATTTTTCCAATATCCCAGCCTGAGCACAGACATACCAATTAATAATTCATAATCAATTTGTTTTCATGTAAAAAAAAAACAATACACAAGATCCCTGGCTTTTTTGTGTCCCTCGAGGCCTGGAATTGTTCAATCGATCTACTTAAAGGGACACCCCAGCCATCATATGTACTTTACTGCATATGGTAGCTGAGTGAATCTTTGTGATTCCTGTTTAACCCCTTAAGGACAATGGGCGGTCCCTAAGCAATGCATTTTGAGCCCGTACATGTACGGGCTTTGCCATTAAGGGGTTAATGTGTCATGCAACGTGGGCATGCGCATTGATTTCAATGGGAGCGCTTTCCAGCCCTCGATTGAGTGGTTCAGACCCCCATTCAGTTCTGCAAAAACTGGACCACAAAGAGGTGCGTTGCGCTGCAGCTTCTCCTAAAGGCATGTGATATTTTTTTTACAGGTCGCCGAATGTGTAATAAGGTTCTTTAATATATCCTTTTGGTGATGAGGCTGCTTGGGACAGTGGAATGCCCCTTAAATATAATTCTCCAAGAATGGATACTTATTTTGACATATTAACAACATTCTAGCGTCGCTGACAAATAGACATACATTGTTTTATCATTATCATTACACGCACTTAATTAGTGGTTTGCAGCTGTTTTACGTAAATTAGAGATGTTCATTTGGAAGCGAACCATGTTTAAACATGAAGTGCATCGGTGATTTTGCAAATTATGGTTCTCACATATTGTGGAAGCAATACCCTGATGAATTATAACACCGCTATCATACATAAAGATTATAAATGTGTCTGGAGCTGTCTCCTCTGCTAACTATTGGCTTCACTTCACATCTCTTCTGGCAAAACAAAGTATTTATTTCTCTGAGCCACCTACTAATGCAGCTAAGCGTCAGTGAAGAGCAGCTGCTGTAGAAAAAATATTCGGAATATTCTACTTCTTTTGAAGTACACAAATACAGTTACATTTTCATTTAATTTACTAAAACCAACAATGTCCTCCCCCACCTTTTTGATATCCCATCATATCCATTGGAGCACCGGAAAAGACCTCGCAACCGGCCTGGCTTCTCCAGCGATGGACAGTCCAGTGTGGCTCTGTAGAGCACCAGGAGGGTGCTGGGCACCACAAATGGTGTGACCGATGCCTATGAATGGAGACCTTTCTGACTCCTGGTCATATGCATGCTTAAATCCCCAAAATGTATTTATTTCTTTATTTTTTTTCCACGAGGCTGTTCCACACTTTCATTGAATGGGGTGATGTGACGGAGTCTAGGAGGCTATTCCACATATGAGGAGCTCTGAAGGAGAAGGCACCTCGACCCCCTTCCTTTTTGAAATGAAGGACGGCTAGTAAGGTGCTGGATCTGAGGTTGTAAAAAATGAGTGTTATAACCGGCACAGCACATTGTAGAGCGTATCAAGTTTACCGAGATGCGTCTTCAGTGGAGAGTCATAAACCATGTCCCCATAGTCTAAGGCCAGCATTAGCATTTGCTGCACAACAAGCTTTCGGTATAGAGAGCCAATCCTAGGATAAATCTTTGGGGATATCTTGTTTAATTTATGCAATTTAACTTTTGCCCCAAACAACATGGACGCCGTTTTCTCAGTGTGCTGCTAGTTATTCAATTATCCACCGTAGAAAACTGTTATAGCACAGATTCCACTTGCGGTAGTTTCGTCCTGCTTGTGCAAATGAAGGTATCGTTAACGTATATATGCACGTTAGCTAGAGTTAATTATCATTAATAAATAGCGAGAGCAGTAGGACCAGAGGATGGATCCTTGAGGCACTCCATACTTGATCGGCAAAGGAAGAATCCTCGACAACTGACACATATTGAGTTCTGTCAGATAGGAAGGAGCGAAACCAGTTGAGCGGCCGCTCACTTTAAAAGGCCTTTGATACAATCAATAATGGGAAACCTGCTCCAGTAAGTTCACCTCTCTCCATGCCACTGTGGATATCATCGGCCACTTAAGAGGGCAGTAACCATGGAGTGGTTAGGACGAAAGCCCGACCGAAGAGAGGTTAGAACGTTGGACCTTCTTTCACTTTCCTCATACCTTCTAAAATGTTGTTCCCATTCAAATGTATCTTTCCTTTATTTACTTGCTATTTGCTCTCTCAAGTATATGAACATCCAATTATCTTTCATAGAAAAATCTATTTTAAACATCATTCTTGATAATGTCACTTAATTTATTGAAATAATAACGACAATTAGTTTACAAGTAAAATGTTTTCTTTAACGAGCACTCATGACTGCTTCAAAGCTAGTTGACTCATAAAAATTATAATTAGTAATCCATTCGAATTGTTGACATTTTGCTTATCCGACAGTCGTGTTGACATATAATACACTTTCCCTCGGGGTATTTAATGTTGTTAAATCAAAGGATCTTTCTTTTGGCCAACAATAGTTATCATCATCACGGTCGGTGATGCCCCACCTGCGGCTGTTACATTTCCCCTTAGAGGGATCATACATTTTTATCATGGTATCTAATGGCGACCAGGGGTCAACTCTCGTTTGGAAAACAAATTTCCCATGGTCATTGCCAACCTAATGGCAGGACCACCATCTACCAAACCAATGACAGGACACCTTAGATACTACTGCAGCTTTACGTTACTCTGCTGCCATCCCAAATGACAGGATTAGTCAATGGTACCCTTCTGCCAACTCAATGACTAATATTGACAGGACCACTTAAGGCCTCTAAACTCACTTACTATATCGGATCCTGTCGAATGGATCGCCTTTGGAGACTGATAGCTCAGAGACCGCTAAACTATGCCTTAACTTCTGATTAATCGGTCTTGCTGAGTGATCTCAGGGTCCCTTAAGGTTCTCCTTTCCCAAAGTATTGGGATCCCTGCCAAGCCCCCAACTGTCGAAGCTTAAAGTATTTAAGCCACAATGTTCAATGATATAGTAGGTGAGTTTGATTACAAGTGCGAAAGGAGAAACCAAACATGAATCTCTGGGGATGTATATTTATACATTTGGTAATTTCAATATGGTTAACATATTTTACTACGCATGTTACAGTTCTTAACAAGCCTTCTAACCAATAGCCAAAAAGAGATTGCTTAACGTCATGCAGGAGTGATAAGAAACACCTGGTTTCTGTAGAGAAACAACTCAGAAATAATTGTCAGCAGTATAGGGGGATGTTTCAGGCTTTGAGCCGAAAGGCGTTGGTACCAGGTTTTCCTCGAAGTCCTTAAGAGTCCGGCCAACTATACCAAGCACGCATTCCAACAAACGATAATACACATAAAGCCATATAGGCGAATGTGATGACTTCAGATACAACGTATAATCAATTCTGCAATGGAAAATCCATTTATTTGGAAGTTCTCAGAATACAGCTTTAACCCTTTGAGTGCCAACCACATATGCGATACATGGTTGGCAAAGCGGACCCAGGAAAGAAAATGACATACTCATACGTGGTGGTACTTATCTCTTGAGAAGTCACAGAACAATTATTTTTGTAGTGAGGCTGCTCATCGGCTCAAAATCGAATTAAAGACAAACTGGTACAGAAAGAGAAGTGGGCCCTGTTCTTACGAGCTTGCAACTTATTAGGAGGTTGAGGAGGAATGACACAGATGGAGAGGGACAGCATGGGAGAGAATGATTTCATTTTAGAGAGGTTGATGTGTAGAAGTAGGTATCACGGAGACCTTAAAGGTGGGGATAATGGAGGGTTTCTTTTAAGATGCATTTCGAGGGTATAAGGAGTAGGCTTACCACCTTTTGCCAAGCCATCTACAGAACAAACAAAGTGTTGATACTGGGGGGGGTCAGGGGTGTAGTTTTATTATTGACAGCAAAACAAAATTGTATTTTGTTCATTTAAGAGAAAGGAAAGAGAAAAAAAACAAGAGAGAGAGAGACAAGAAAAAAGAAGAGATAAAAAAGGTGATTGAGGAGGAGATGAAAGAAAATAAGAGAAAAAGCAGCAATAAGAGGAAAAAGAAAAAAGAAGAAAAGAGAGAATTTATTTTACTCCATAATCTCCAAATCTACTACTCATTGTTTTTGGTGACAAAGATGGCAAAAACAATCTGTTTGAGCAGAAAGATGGTACAGCCACGTGGGGACAGAGGGAATAACCATAAACTCTGTCTTGCTGGATTACATTCTTATCTTTTTTTAACTTTTAACTATACTTGCCCAATTTAGGATTTCTTGCAAGGAAAGCTCTCTGTGGTGGCCCTGATAATGAAGTTGGTAACACGGGGTGCCGGTTACGGAATAAACCCAGCGGAAATATTCACGCCTGACGTAAAAGATCATGTCTATAAATTCTAAAAACAACCTTTTTTTTCCCGTTTTCTTTTTTAATTTGGAAATCGAAACACTAATGCTCTCCGTAATTTTCCTAAAGGGCAGGGTTTACTCCTCGGCAGCTTAGGACTGGGTGACTGAGTGTGGTAATTGTCGCGGCCCAGCTCGATGGAGATTTAAATTGAGTTTCTAATCCTCCGGGAGTGCAGATTTTTTTTTTCCCCCCCAAATCACTTTTTTTTTGCTTTAAACCCACAATGTTTTCTGTAAACTTTGAAATACCGTTTCGTGGCTCAAGCGAATGCTTTAGAAAATGGCCGCGTTGGCAAGATTTCCATTGGACCGAATTAGAACGGCTTTCATTTGGAACGCTTAAGCAACACAATCAATGGCTGTGATTTCACGTATAATTTGGTCAATGCAAAATGTCCACAAGAGGACATGTACTATAATAAAAAGAATATAAATCCAAGCAAAATTACAGTGTCAGAGCTTATCGGAATGTGCTTGGACACTAAATGTTTTAGGAAGAAATTTATCAATTTATGCAAAAATATTGATAAATATTTAGATATTATTATTATTTTCATTTCATTTCCTTCTTTTTATGCGTGTGTGTGGGGGGGGTCCAGGGTATACAAATTGTAGGTCAACTACCCCGAAGGCCACATTTGAAAGTCAAAGGCACTTGCATCAAATTAAAAAAACAAAAATGTATGTATTGTGACAGAAAGCAAGGAATGATAATGGAGGGAGTGTATATTTCACCTTATATTTTGCAGGGTGGTTACCCTCAATAGTTTACTAGCCCCAGGGAGATGTATTGTTAATAATGTAATTATTAATGTCTGTTGTTATTTGTGTGTTTTGGGTCCCTGGGGTGGAGCATTTGGAGAGTAGGGCGGGCCAGTGCTCCACTCCACAGTTTATGAGCAGCCGAAGACCAGCAGGTGGGAATCCAGTCCGGAGATTATCGGATACTCTCCTAGTACTCACCTGTATCCACTAATTAATGGGAGAGGCAGTTAAGTAGCCTCCTGGTCTCAGAGCAAGAGAGATCATTTGGCTCCCTGAGAGAGAGAGGGAGAGAGCTGCCAAAAACACTGACTGCTGAGATTATTGCATATAATCTGTTATTTTGTTGTTGGGAACGGATAAGCCGTCCAACTGTAGTTAGGTTGGAGAACCTTGTATTAGTTAGTGCTCACAAGAGCGAGGCTTTTTGTTTTGGTTTATTTATTTTCTGTAATGCCTGTGGTGACAAAATAAAACAGGCCCAGCCTTTTATTTTACCCTCCTTGTGTCTGAGCCGTCTCTGCAGCCTGATAGACTGTGTGTAAGTAAAGATTCCCGGACAGAGTACCAAAGTGAAGGGGTATTCTGTCACATATGGTGGAGATTGCGCGTAACACACGAACAAGTCGGTAAGGTGCAAAAGAGACTAAAGAAAATGGAGGATGTCATTAAAGCACTTATCCAGTGCACCACAGTGCAGCAAGAAACTAACAAAAGGGCAGCTGAGACGAATACCATACAGCAGGAGAATATCGCTGCACTACAGCAACTGGTGCTAGCCCAAAAAGAAAACACAGAGGCTATGATCAGGCAAGCCGCATTAGCTCAAGCTGAAGCTCATCAAATGCTCAGAGAGGAGCAGCACAATACCACTCGTGCCATGCAGCAAGAGATCCAGGTCCTATCTGAGAGGATTACCAGGGACACTGCAGAAGGACTGCAAGGTCCCAAGGTAATCAGGGCAAGTAACTATCTGCAAAAGATGGTGCCTACAGATGATGTTGAGGCCTACCTTATGGCATTTGAGCGAACAGCGGAGAGAGAAGGCTGGCCTGTGGCTGAATGGGCAAGCTTAATAGCACCGTTTCTAAGTGGAGAACCCCAAAAGGCATACTATGATCTGGAACCAGACCAAGCAAGGGATTACAACAAGCTAAAATTGGAGATCCTGGCACGTTTGGGAGTTACAGCAGCTATCCGGGCACAGAGATTTCACGCCTGGATGTATAGCTAAGGAAAAGCAGTTCGGTCACAGATGTTTGACTTGATACATCTCGCCAGAAAGTGGTTACAGCCGGAGGTCAACTCATCAAGCTACATAGTGGAGCAGCTAGTGATGGACCGATTTTTGAAAGGTTTACCAGTTACTCTCCGCCGGTGGGTCAGTCAGAGCGACCCCCAGACAGCTGACCAGTTGGTGGCTTTAGTAGAGCGGTACATTGCAGCCGAGGAAGTCATCCAACATCCTGCAGCGGAGCGACCTCGAAACCTAAAAAACTCCAGCAAATATGGTAAGACTGCTCCTGGGAAAAGGGGGACTTTTGAAGAGCAAGTGGGCTCTTACAATTCCAGGGACATAACGCCGAGAGAAAGAGGTTTTTTCATACAGGAAGAACCTACAAGGGACACTAGAATGATAAAATGTTTTAAATGTCGGGCATTTGGACATATAGCAAAAGACTGCCCTGATAATATTGAACCAATGGAATGTAACTTGGGTAATAATAGGGATGGTTATTCATTATATTCCCGATCTGTGTGTTCTGCAAACAAAAGTGGTTGTGTAGAAAATCATCCATGGTGTTCTGTGACTGTGGAAGGGAAAACAGTGCAGGCCTTACTAGACTCTGGAAGTATGGTGACTCTGCTGGACAAGTCTTTGGCTCCCGACATTTGCAATGATAACTGTAAGAAGGTGGATATCGCATGCATACATGGGGACATACACAATTATCCCACTACTATGGTACGGGTTGAGACACATTGTGGCACAGTAGACTGTCAAGTTGGCCTGGTACCAAAATTAGCACACAACATGATAATCGGTAGAGATTTCCCACATTTTTTTGGGTTGTGGAATTCCTCTGAGAATAATGCATTTAGGTTGTCAGATGATTTTCCCCTAAAGGATAATGTTGAACCAGGGGTTAACATACCAGTAACCCTGTCCGTACACCAGACACGTGAGGTGAAGGAATTTATTAGGTTAAATAAAGATGTGTTTTCTCCAAACCCAGGCAGAACAAATATTATAAAACATGATATTATAACAGAACCAGGTAAAAGGATCTACCTCAAACCCTATAGAATACCTGAAGCTCGCAGGGAGGCAGTTAGGGCAGAGGTTAAAAAAATGCTACACCTTGGGGTAATTGAAGAGTCATGCAGTGATTGGAGTAGCCCTATTGTACTTGTACCAAAACCAGATGGTACAATACGATTTTGTAACGATTACCGTAAATTGAATGCCATCTCAAAATTTGATTCCTACCCCATGCCCAGAGTTGAGGAGCTAGTAGAAAGGCTGGGGAAAGCCCGTTACCTCACTACACTTGATTTAACCAAGGGATACTGGCAGGTTCCGCTAACCGAGCGAGCAAAGAAAAAAACTGCTTTTTCCACCCCTGACGGTGTTTTTCAATATAAAGTTTTACCTTTCGGTTTACATGGGGCCCCTGCCACCTTTCAAAGGATGATGGACAGGATACTGAAACCACACATGCGTTATGCAGCTGCATATTTGGATGACGTAGTCATACATAGTGAAGACTGGGAATCTCACCTTCCAAAAGTGCAAGCCGTGTTAAATTCTTTTCGAGATGCTGGGTTAACGGCTAACCCAAGTAAATGTACAATTGGCCTAGAGGAAGCCAAATACTTAGGGTATTCAATTGGAAGGGAGTTAGTGAAACCTCAGCAGGCAAAAATAGAAGCTATAGGCAATTGGCCACAACCAGCCACTAAGAAACAGGGGAATGCTGATGGGCTCTCAAGAATGCACTCACTGATGTCTATGGTCGCTCACCCCATCAGGTCTGAGCTGGGGGGGAGGATGTGTGACAGAAAGCAGGAATGATAATGGAGGGAGTGTATATTTCACCTTATATTTTGCAGGGTGGTTACCCTCAATAGTTTACTAGCCCCAGGGAGATGTATTGTTAATAATGTAATTATTAATGTCTGTTGTTATTTGTGTGATTTGGGTCCCTGGGGTGGAGCATTTGGAGAGTAGGGCGGGCCAGTGCTCCACTCCACAGTTTATGAGCAGCCGAAGACCAGCAGGTGGGAATCCAGTCCGGAGATTATGGGATACTCTCCTAGCACTCACCTGCATCCACTAATTAATGGGAGAGGCAGTTAAGTAGCCTCCTGGTCTCAGTGCAAGAGAAAGATCATTTGGCTCCCTGAGAGAGAGAGGGAGAGAGCTGCCAAAAACACTGACTGCTGAGATTATTGCATATAATCTGTTATTTTGTTGTTGGGAACGGATAAACTGTCCAACTGTAGTTAGGTTGGAGAACCTTGTATTAGTTAGTGCTCACAAGAGCGAGGCTTTTTGTTTTGGTTTATTTATTTTCTGTAATGCCTGTGGGGATAAAATAAAACAGGCCCAGCCTTTTATTTTACCCTCCTTGTGTCTGAGACGTCTCTGCAGCCTGATAGACTGTGTGTAAGTAAAGATTCCCGGACAGAGAACCAAAGTGAAGGGGTATTCTGTCACAACACATACACTGCCTTACACTCCAGCTAACAAATACTGCTTTTTCACACACCGGTCCATACACACACACAAGCTTACAAACACACACACACACACACACACATACATACATACACCGCCCTTACACCCCTATCTCCCCATCTTTTACCTCTTCTACGCGCATGCTATTGCTGCAAAGCGCAGTGATGATGTCAGATCCCCGCTCTCAGCATTATTTGCCGGTGCGTAGTGATGAGGGAGCAGTACAGCAAGGTCTGAAGTGACAGACCTCGCGCTTACCAGAAACCCACGTTCATGACTACATTCATAACAACCATACCTGGTACCTGGGAACTGTCCGCTTCTCTGGTTCTCTAGGTCAATGTTGACGTTGGAGGGTACACCCACTGACATCGATGGGAGCATCAACCGACATCAGCAGGGTTGCCCACCAATGTCAGCAGGACCACCCACTGACGTCAGTGGCCAGTCCTGTCCGTGTCCAGCAAGGGTAGGCTCTGGCTAGCCAGAGTGCACAAGTTACCAGGTATGGTGACAACACCCCAGGTGAAACTCTAGTTAGGAGAGGAGAAAGGGAGATGATTTTAGGACAGAAAAAATATTTTTATGTTAGCTGTGCCACAACATTTCAGCTTCAGTGACATAAAATAGCCTCCCAGTGGTTGTATTCTTTCCCTTAATTTTAAATGTATTATCTCCAAAATAATTAATAATAATCAACTAACCAATTAATGCTAAAACTGTGCTGTAAGATTTTCTCACATTACAGTAAGATGTGCAGATTCTGGTGGAAATATGTAAACCTGTGAGGAAGGTTTTGTGCAATGCAATTTATCCCTGAATCTTTGTCTTGCTAATATTAAGTCTCTTTTTAATAAAGGTTTTTAATTGCTTTTGGCACATATGAGGAGTGTTTTATTTATTTTTAATATGACAAAGTATTGTGTGGTAAAATACTATAGGCATTGTTTCTTGTGAGATTTTCCAAAGTAAAAAAAAAGCCCTCAAGGCTTCAACTTTTTCCTGAGAAGTAATGTGAATTCAAAGCACTTTTTTTCTGCACATAATAACTTATTATAGATCATCATAAACATAGTACAATATAGTAGCATCTGTTTGTTTGGACACTAAATATTTATTTTATGATTTCTATGATCTTTTATTTAAAAGAGGCTTGTGGAACATGTTTTTGTTTCATTTCTTGGATTTAATCAGAATGTTGTAAAGTAAAATATATATTTTATAGTTTTATGTTTATGCACTTGTAGAAGCTGTATTAGGATATATATATATATATATATATGGCACATAAACAAGTATAAAATAGTTAGAGGGATTACATGGCTAATATATATGTTTTTTTTTTACTTTTTAAATATTTTTTATCTTAATTTTCTTTACCTACTTAATATTTTTCCCCCAAGTGATGATGCTCTTAGCCTCCCTGTAGTGCAGTGGGTTGTCAATCCACTGTAAATCTACATACAAGACGTCTGCTTTAGACAGAAGCCTTGCATTGACGTTGAAACACAAGTTTCAGCTATAGTAGGCAATATAGGTAGTATGTGGTCATAGAGTGCAATGGAATCTCCATCAGACCCCCATCAGATATATGCTTTAAACCCTTAGAGTGTGAGTTACATACATTGTGTGTAGCCAGCAAAGCGGACCTCCACGGCCAGCTACGTAGATAATACGTACATGGTACTTTTTCTTTTCACAGCACGATTAGCAGCTTTGAGCTGGATTTCTTTATGTGGAGACCAACCAGCCTTGACCGTTCCCTCCTACATGATTGCTCTGTGAGAGAAATGATGTGGTGTTAAACCTTAACCTTCCGCAATTACTTCTATGAAGTGATCAGGAGTGTTTTTGGTCCAAGTGACAATAAATGCTATGCTTTTATGGATCACCAGAATTGAAAGAGTTGAAAAATAATGTAAATAATAATAATAAAAAACAACAACATAACCTAGAAATCAAAGGTGTTTCCAGGTCAGCCTCTATAAGGAGTGGGGTCTCGACCAATACGAGTGATCTGATTATAATGACAGCCACTAAATGTTCCCTCAATCTCCCACCATTGACAATCATCTGAGATTTTGATTAAAAAGAAGTTATGGTAGCTGCTTCTGACCTGTATATATAAGGTATGATTCTAATACTGTATATATAATCTGTAAACACGACTATATATGTGTTTTTTTTGGGGGGGGGGTTGCATATCGGTCTGTTTTAAAGAGCCTCTTACATTTATATTGCTAAATAGAATGTGTGCCTCAAAAGCAATGAGTGTCCTGATTTATGGAACATGCATTCTGGGAAATGTACCTTTAAACATATATATTAATAGTGCCACACACTTTTCACCTCATTTTCGAGCATTTTCGAGGTAACGGCATTTCATTGAAAACGGTTAAATCAGCAGAACTAGCTGTAAAGGACAGTAACTGTATAATCTTTCCATCTCTTTTATTTATGTGCATTCTGATTTAATACCTCATTCCTTCAAGTATATCAGAGGCATCTATGTGACTAATGATACCTTCACTGTTATTGCGCAAACAGTAGACAAAAAACTCCAATTCACATCTAGATTACAGAGGTGACAAATGGCATTGCCAGAAAAAAAACCACTATTTACAGATTGAACAACCTATCCAAAGCATTTCTTTATTAGAAGGAATACAATTTTAAAATTATAATAACTCAGTGCTTTTACCTTTTAGATAAATGTAACAAATGAAACAAATATTTGTATCACGTAGAGATTGTTGCCGTACATCAGGAAAATAAAACAAAGATAGAAGACCATTCTGACTGAATGGGTGATTTAGACGTGAATAAACTCACAAATAACCATTTTAAACTGTAATAGAAGAGAAATGAATGTCAAAAACATGAATATAAATCAATGGCAAGTATGATGTTGCTTAAAAACATTAGAACCTATTAATTCAAGCATGAGAAGGAAGAACACAGGCTAATCAACCAATGCAACTACATCTGGCTTAAGCACTTGCTCCCCATCCATCATTTGGGTCTTTTGTGGTTACTGGTACTGATATTTATATAGGTGACTTGGCTCATTGATTCTGGTTGAAACGTGGCTTGGGTGTGTACTGCATTCTACAGAGAGTGTTACCAGTCTTCCAGCTGCAGGGATATCAATTTAAAATATAGAAGTAAAGTATAAATTGGAGGCACATATGTCACTGCATTGTAGTAGAAGGAGTTGAGAATGAGAAACCAATAAGGAATAGAGGGATATATAAGCTAAAGGTTGCAGCAGAGGGTATTTTTATCAGAAGGTTTGGCAAAATGCAATTATGGGTTGCGGTAGAAATTAAAATGGATCAAAGTTTTTTTAATTAATTATAAAGATTGATAACATTTGATGGTTAAGACTAAGAAAAGACGCTTTGTGAAGTTTGGGGCAGCTGGTTGCAAGGAAAGGGGATCCTGAGGGATGACTTGATGTTTAGGCAGCAAAAACCTAATGGTGAAGAACAAAGGAAATTGCACTGAAAGAAGAGGGTGGAGTCTAAATGGAAGTGGCAATGCAATTGTGTGGGTCTAAATTGGATTGGAGAAGTAGTACTATATATACATATATGCGTGGGCAAAATACCAAAAAAGGGTAAATAAAACCCGCCAAAAGTTAGTACCTCAGAAGTCTGCCCAGCAGAAAGCATACTGGAATTGTTACATGGTGGTTTCAAACCATGTATGTGTTTTTTATACACCAATACAGATATAGGCTACAGTAACAAAAATTCATAAATATACATATGATGTTTATATATTAAAATAAACAATACATCCAGGAAGCCTTTAAAAGGGAAAGGGTATATTCTGTCTTAGGGTTGCAGGTGGGAGGTGCTAGCCCGATTTTTGCTGTTCATAATCCCTGGTGTACAGTGGGTCAGGAGAAGTGACAGGAGACATTCTTTATAACCAGCCCATTGGCACTATGGAGCTTTGTGCCTGTCCGGTTCAGTATCTATAGTATCAAGCATCTTGTGTTGCAGATCCTTTCTGGGTGAAGCTCCAGGATATGATGTGATGTATTCAGCACAAAAAGTGCATAGCACAAGGAAGAAGAGTACTAATTTCAGTTAAGTTCTGGGAATGGCTGGGGGAGCTGCCTTGCCTACCATGGTGTCACGCATAAATACCGTACTGTCTAATGGCTGGAGGAGGAGAAGGGAGAGAGTTTCAGTACAGGAAATGTATCAAATAATCCTGTCTCACTTTTTATCACAGATTTCAACTTCCTTGAGGTTAAAGTATAAAATAAAAGTTTCCAAAACAACAAATTATAGGTAATTTTGATGCAATAATTAGTAATACTGACAAGAGTAAGAACAACAGTCTTTTATAAACGCTATGATGATTTTGATCACTTCCAGAGATTGTTTTCTTTCATAGAATCTCCCCTTTAAGGTATTATCACATTTGGAAGTAAATTAAACAACTGGAGCCATCACTGGTTTTTAGTCTTTTTTCAGATTTTTGTTTTACTCAACTGGGTGAATATAGTGTCAAATTTCATCTCGCACAATAAACAAACAGTATGGATTACATGTTAGCAGATGACTATATAGAATCATTTTTTCATTAGGTGTCAATAATACTTTATATGTCTTTAGTTAATATCAATCAGACTTTTACAAACACATACATCTAATCATATATTATATATACTCTCATATTACATTCTCCAATACATTGATTATGTAGTTAAGAATGTATTCAAATGATGAACATGTAGAAGCATTATTAAACGGTCATTTACAGACACCAGACAAGCCAGAAGGCTTGTTGTTCCTTCAGAAATCTCATGGTGCTGCCACACCCACAAGGGATTCTGGGTAGGTGCATGCAAATAAGGTCAACAATTATCACCTTTATCTTTTACCCACCATAACTTATGTAATGGTATTTCTTGGTTACCTCAAGCCTCAAGTATTAAGCCAGTATCACAGCCTCATGCTGACGAGTCCCATTAAGGCCGAAACAGCTGTCCATGAGTGGTTATCTAGCTATTGCACCTCTTACCCGAGTTTGTCTAAAGGCTGTCCCGCACAGCGTGCAATTACTTTCAAGGGATCCATGGAGGTTCTGGACAGGGCAGCGGCATGCTATAAATTCTGCATCATTTAGTTAGATCCTACCTTAGATTATAAAGTAACCAAAGTCATTATACAGTATAGATGCTGTTGTTCTCTTATCCAGGTAAATTGAAGCATTATTACAATTACATTAATATTTGGATTTATTCCCCTATGTAAGTGCTCAGTATGCATATTGTGTTTGTCATAGCACTATATTGCATTTTTATTCATTTCAATATACATTTCAGCATTTCTAATCCCTGTAGTTTACTGTATATGCTGATGGTTTTAATAATTATTGTTTATTTTATCTTTATCACATTCTAATTAGATAATTCCATGAAAATGAATTAATTCATTTATACAAGTATTTTGCAACGTATTACTCTCGCTCATTTGAATAAATGAAAAAAGTAAAATAATAACCAAACAAGCAAGTGATACATTGAAGAATTATAAATAATGTTTTGGCATTTGTCATGTGCTTTAAATCTGAATCAATATACTTTTAACATATGTGATAATGCTAGTAAACATATTTCATAGATGAAAAACATATTTTACATGTTTTACTTTTTTTTTACATAGAAATGTAAAATACTGTAGAAATGGAAATGTTACATAGAATTTCAGCATTCATACTAGCGTGACTTAAATCATAAATATGAATGCAAATTATTAACAGCTAAAGGATTGATTTCTATATTTGAATACTAGTTTGCAATGTTCCCAGTACATGCCCAATACACTGTAATGTAATACTCGGCAACAAATATATTTCTTTAACAAATTGCTTATTATTTTTTTTACCTTATGATGGACTACAAGAAACAAACATCTAAAACTATACTGGTAAAATAAATATAAATTTTATATTATATATATATATATATTATTACAAACACACTTGATTATAAAGATGAGCCCAAAATTGAATATTATTTATGAAAATAAGAAATTATATAAGACACCCTACCCTATACATACATGTAACATGTGAATAATTGGTTTGTTAATAAAGCTATGAATGAAAAATTATTTTACAGAGGCCGTCTGCCTTCACAAATGCTTATGCCCATTTACACTCCTCCCTCTCCTCTCCAACTTACGGTGCTTTGGTCCGGTGCTTAGTCCGGGCAGCGTGTAGAGCTGTACGCGATTCGTGTAGACAACTTCCGCTTGAACAGGATCCTCCTGTGTTATGCCCCCCAACTTACCGGTGCTTCTGAGTCCCGGTGCTTAGTCCGGGCAGCGTGTAGAGCTCTAGACAACTTCCTCCTTATCATGGGGCACAGTGTCCTTCCATCAGCAAGGGCATTGAAGATGAAACATGGCTGGGTCTTTCAGCATGACAATGATCCCAAACACACCGCCCGGGCAACGAAGGAGTGGCTTCGTAAGAAGCATTTCAAGGTCCTAGAGTGGCCTAGCCAGTCTCCAGATCTCAACCCCATAGAAAACCTTTGGAGGGAGTTGAAAGTCTGTGTTGCCCAGCGACAGCCCCCAAACATCACTGCTCTAGAGAAGATCTGCATGGAGGAATGGTCCAAAATACCAGCAACAGTGTGTGAAAACTTGTGAAGACTTACAGAAAACGTTTCCTTGTCATTGCCAACAAAGGGTATATAACAAAGTATTGATATGAACTTGTTATGACCCAAATACTTATTTTCCACCATAATTTGCAAATAAATTCTTAAAAATCAGACAATGTGATTTATGGACTTTGTTGTCTCATTCTGTCTCTCATAGTTGAAGTGTACCTATGGTACCTATGGTAAAAATTACAGTTCTCTCTCATCTTTTTAGGTGGGAGAACTTGCACAATTGGTGGCTGACTGAATACTTTTTTGCCCCACCTGTTTTGTTGAACTATACTACTATCTGAACAAATCAAGTCATCGAAAGGAATATCTACATTCACTCAACTATCCTACCAACTTAAGTATCACTTGATTCAAGTGTCTGGTTTCTCACATAACTGTAGCTAAATCAGGATTTGTATCAAAGTCGTTACAGTAATACTTCTAAAAACTACTTTTCTTCACCACAGCTGCCTCACTTTGAAGAGGTTTGAAGACAGTCTGTGGTTTCAGCTCACTCGACTTTGCTATAAAGGTCCAGCCTAAGTAAGCCTTTTGCTATAAAAAAGAGCTTGACTGGCCCTGTGTAATGCATAGTTCACTGAATGAACTATGCATTATATATATATATCTACATATATATATCTACATATATATATCTATATATATTAGACTTGTGCATTCGTATTTGGGCAAACATGAAAATGAACATGAAGGGTGCATTTTCGTTGTTCAGCCCGAATACTGAACATACGAACATGGAGCGGCAAAACATAGACGAAGACACACAACATGAAGAATCTTCGTGTTCCTCTTCGTTTACTAATCTCCCTGGTCCCTTCCCCATCTAGCCTACCTTTCCTATGCAGCATTGGAGGGTTTAACAGGAGCGGAAATCTGTAGGTTCGCTAATTGGTTGATGCCAAAGGAGGCCCCTGCAGGTGACCAATAGAGTCGTTTGCACGGCCCTTTAACTCCGGACAGTACAACTTGGCCTGTCTCCCCACTTCAAGAGTTAAAGGTCCCTACGAGCGACTGTATTGGTCATCCGTATGGACCTTTAACTCTTGGAGCCAAGTTAGTCACCTGCAGGGGCCTCCAATCGGTTGATGCCAGAGGAGGCCAGATTCCATCACATCTTATGGCCATAGTATGCTTAGCCCACCACTACGCCAAAGTACTCCAATTTCTGGTGGGTCCTAACGCTAAACCCTGCCTACAGAGGTACTAAAACTAAGCATGAAATCCAAACACAAAAAGGAGAGAACACACGGGTGGGGCACCTTATAAAGGAAACAGAACTGAAGCAAAGAGCAAGACTGGAATCAAGGAATCAGAGGTACAGGACAGAACATAGGGAAATCCAGTAATGGATTACCACAAAGGGAGAACTGTAGCAAGGACTAGGGAAACTGTAGCAAAGCAAGGGAAACTAAAGACATGCAGCTCCGCAGCCTGGATGGGGCCTGACATTAGTCCTAGAGATCATGAAATATTTAATGTAATGTGATGCCTTTTATTGGGCCAACACAAAAAAAGTCACAGGCTTTTAGGACATCAGAGGTCTAAAAATACATATTTTCCTCTGCTTGCCCACATTTCACTAAATAATATTCCGTAGTTCACATAAAGCTACATCTGCACAGCCGGTGGTGGTTGCCCAAGACCTTAAGAGTGGATTTGAATGTGCCTAGTGTGCCTAATTGAAAAACCATCTCTGCCTATATGTAATGGATTCTAGATTCTAATGCTTTATCTGGAGTACTTACTGCCTTATTAACCGGGTGTATGCTGGAAATTGTTTATATATTTTGTAATCATAATGGGATATACAGAAACCAGTTCAGAAAATGCACCATCACCTAGGTCAAGATAGTAGTAAAAATAAAATAAAGGTAGTCACAATATAACCAGACAATCTTCATATAATAGACATAATTTCATGCCACCTTCTCTGAGTGACATATCCTATGGTTGTTCTGAATGCCAACTCAGATTTATTTTATTCTGTCACCAGACAAATGAATTGTGACAAGCATGCTGGACATTTTATTCAATGTTGCAGGTATAATTTTACACAATATATAATTTTACACTCGATAAATACCTGAATTCTCAGAAGTGGGGAAAATCAGTATAACTTACATACACAAACAAAAAGGCTTTTAGCTGGTTTGAATGCTGACCTTGGTAAAAGACTCATACATGCCATAAAAAGACAAGAAACTTAAAATTTCTTATATCTCAGAAAAAGAAGTGGTCAGGTTCAGTAAGTGATAAGTAAATGCATTTGATTACATAAAAAGTAAGCTTTGCAGTTACAATGCTACTTTAGCCCATACGGAAGTGTATCAGATTTTAAAGCGATATAACCTTTAAAGCATAAACAATAAAAAAAAACAACAGACTAGAATCGGTGAGTGAGGGAGTATGTGTGTAAGTGTTAGCATGATTGTGTGTGGGAGGGGTGTGTGTTAGCATGAGTGTGGATGTGTAAATGTAAGTATGTGTCTAAGAGTGTGTGTTAGCCTGCACTAGTATCAGTGTGTTGTATATTTATGTGCCAGTGTATATGTCATGGGGACAAGGGGCCACTTTACCTGCCCCCTCGGCTAAAAAGTGCCAGCCCTCCCCATTGGGCCTGGGTTACAGGGGGAACAATAGTTATTCCTTTAGTTTGTGTTTTAGTTTAGAACGAGGCATGCACACAAAAATAAATACCTAAATAACAGTTAAAAAGGTACAGATCAGATGTTTTGTAAGCAAGTAGACCACCATTAATCACCAATACCCTGGTTTTCTTTCGGGAGGCAGATGACTATGGTGTCGACAAAGTTGGAGTCTCAGATGATCGTTATTTTAGGTGATTAAGAACAGAAAGAAGTAATAGTGCATTTCTCATATTCTAGATGTTGTACACTTTATGTTTTTTGATTTTCATTTCAGATTGTATATAATAATTAATTTTTTATGCTATTACCCATTATGCACTGGATACTAATGCAAAATGAATTGTATCAATGTTAATACCGGTATTCAAAGTATATTTTAATATGTGTCTGCTTGAACAGTTTTCTATGATTTGGAACATCATTTTCTTTTTTCATTTTACTTTTATGTCAATACCAGTCATTTATGGTGTTCAAGAGAGATATTTTAGAGGTAAAGTACTCTGACAGAAATCCTCTAGGCGATTTGCAAATTGAAAGTCTGACAATTGTAGTTTTCATTACCCAAGCTTAAAATGTTTTATACACAGCCTGCTAAGGTGAAACATGTGAGACTATCCCTTCCTCATGCCGAGATGTTTTCATAATTTACAATAAAGATTGGATTTTTTACCTTTTGGACACCGCTGCCCTTATTTTTGAAAATTCTGTATTTTCTATATTTATTTGCAAGGTGCGTGGCATGGAGCTGTGTCTGACATCGCCAAAATTTGTTTTATGCACAGAGATTGCCAAGGTGAGATCTCAATGAACTGTATATTGTATACTGTAAGTTTAATGTTTGTCTGCACAAGTAATGAATACCTTTCTAATGAAAACACATGTACCTTTTTGTGTGGAGCATTTGGGAACTACATATCCTTCTAACCAGTTCTATACTACCCATATTTACCAAGAGCTTCGAATGGTTGTGTGAAAGTGTATCTACATCAACACATATCACAACACTGTAATTGCCGGAAGCTGTTACATCAGATCGGACAGCAGAAAGCCGGCAATGCTGGCTTCTGCTGTCAGTGGGGAGTCCAGGCTGTCAAACACAGCCTGGATGTGTCCCTGATGCTGCAAGAAGGGCTGGACGTACCGGTACGTCCATAGGGGATTCTTGAGAGGCATTTTTTGGACGTCCCGGTACGTCCATAGGGGATTGAAGGGGTGTTAAGACAAGTGTCACCTTCTTGGTTATTGGAATCATTGCGTGGCATGTATTATTAAAGCCACAGCTGTGTAGACTATAACAAAAGCTGTGAAATTGGGCTATGGAGAAATTACATATATGTTGCCATAAACTCTAAAAAAGGGCTGGACTGATTAATAGGTCCACACTCAGAAGCAGGAACGCGAAGGGGTTATGTGACAGAGTGGTGGCTAATACACTCTGCTGCTACGATTCACCTTGCCAGTCTGACTCACTCTGATAAGGTAAAAGGGTGAGGAGATGGAGGAAGAGAGTGAGGTAGTGAGAATAGGGGCAAGTTAGTGAGGGAGGGAGGCGGGGAGTTAGAAAGAGATTCAGACAGATGATAAGGGAGTTAGATAGCGAGTATGTATGAATGAATGCATATTACAGTGCATGTGTTAACATGGGTGTGTATATGTAGGTGTTAGCATTAGTATTAGACTTGTGTATTCAGATTCATACAAATTTTAATTTTAACATGAGTTGCCAATTTTATTAATTTGTACGAATGCCCAAAAATCCGGAGGGACCCCACCGAAACAAATGAAAACAAAGCTTTGAATTTTTGTTTGTATTTTGTTGCTCTCACATTCATTCACTCTCTCATACTTTCCTCATTCTCACATTCTCAATCACACTTACTCATGCTCATTGTCTCCACAGTTTCCATGTTTGTCTTTTGTTGTATGTATCTAAATACATATGGTTTGCAAACCTGAAAATTGATGATATTTACCGATAATTATATAAACACATATAGTGTCCATCTCCCATCTACAGTAGCCTGGACAGCTACTGCTACTATACACTGCCTCCAACTGTACTTCCACTGGCTATATTATCAATAAGAGCACTCGGTGTCCCAGATCTTGGTGGTTCCTTGGTAAATGCTTATTGTGGCTCATGGATAATCTGGCTCTGAAAGCAATAATACAGTGCGGGAATAAAAATATGCATGTAATAGCCATAAAGCTAACTTGACTTTAAAACAAGCACCAAATAAGGCTTGATGTTTTTACAGCAAAAAAATAACGATAGCAGACTAGAGATGCTGAGTATTTCTGTGTAAAATTGAGAGAGATTGAACAACAGTTCTCCAGCCATTTTAGTAAACACAAATATCATGTAGATTGCTTTACTTAGATTGAGTTTTGTTAGAACATGCCTTGGTATTTTAATCAAATAAAATATATTTTTTACATTTACTAGCACAATGAGCTTCATTATTTAAATTATTTGTAGTACTAAATACTGAATAGATCTTTTGATATGAACATTTATAAAGGCATATTCATTATAGATGAGTGTTAATGTACCAGACTTGGAGCATTTTTCACAGATTAATCAAAAGATCTACATAACCATACCCTCTTCATACTTATTTTATAGTTTCTGCCAATGTAACTATTTATATCCCTTTTGTGCAACATAGTTCTTAGACTAGATTGTAAGCCTGCAAGAGCAGGGCATCTTGGCAGAGCAGTAAGACAGAGGCCCCGAGCTTCACAGAAATTCAGCAGGATGAACTACAAAGGTGGTGGGAGAGGGGGGTTGATATTAACTGACTCTCAATCTTCCCCTAATCTGCTAGGGAGCGTGGAGGGAGGGACCAAGGAAATGCGTGCATAGGGTCCAATTTTTTTAATATTTAAAAACATGTAAAACAAACATTATTGTTGCCAGTGTTTCCAGTTATATATTATTCCACTTGCACATAAATAATCTCTAATTAAAACTAGTTGTTAGTTCCAAGATTCTTTTCCTTCCTTTTTTGTGTGTGTGGGGGGCACCAGAATAGTAGTCCACACAAGGTGCCTGAACACCTAAGGCCAGCCCTGCACATACATGCTTACACACACACAAGTAAACATCCATGGTCACACACACAATAACACATGCATGCTCACACACACACACACACAATACACAAATGCACAAGTACAGTTCCATGCTCACACACACACACACATGTTTACTTCCATGTTCACACACAAGTACACTTCAGTGCTCACGCACACACAAGTACACATTCATCACATCCATGCATACGTACGTATATACAAACATATATATATCCCACCTCCTGCCCACCCCTGCTTACGTCTCACTGCTCTTGCAACTTTCTCTTCGGCTGCTCACGGGCTCGGTTTCATCGTGGGGGTCATGTGATGTCAGTTTACCCCGATACACTCTTGTCTCCTGTGTCGTTCAAAACAGTTTAGAAAAGGTACTTCCAGCCTGAACCGCTGTGGTCCAGGTCAGAAGGGCCCTTTCTAAACTATTTTTAACCTGCACAGGGAGACAGGAAGAAGGAGTCACAGTTACCGCCGTGGCTTGGAGATCTCACAGATGGGGGGAGTGGATGGCTTCTTCTAGGATGAAGGGTATTAGAAGGATAGATTGTATGCTTTTTTGAAAAGGTAGGTTTTTAATGAGCGTTTAAAGTTAGATATGGAGTAAGGAGTTTGACTGAACACGCATTGTGGGCTGAGCAAAGGGAGTATTTGAAGATAAGAGCAGAGATATAGTGGGTGCAGTTTTGTTAAGGGTTCAGTAAGTAAATGTAATGAGTTTAACTTTTTTCTCTATAGTATGGGATACCAGTAGGGGGATTGTCATAATGGAGTGGCAGATAAATGGGAATAGTGGAAGGTAGATGGGAAAGGGGAAGGCTAGTTAGTAGGGAGCTACAATAATCCAGACAGCATATGACAATGTTTAGTAATGATAATTAGAATTGGCATTAGGGGCTGTTTTTGTTATGGGTATATCATCCACAATATATCCATCAATTCATGGTAAAGGATACATAAGAGGATTCACAAGTAACTGTAGCTAAATCAGTGGATATATAGCTAGCTTTTATTACTTTTTCACATTACATACTGCTGTACTAAACGTTTCCTTGAAACTCCAAATGATAGCATCTTATTATTTTATACAGATAACCAAAGGAGTGACCCATAACTTGTTTACAGAGCATGAAATAAGTAGACCCTCATGGTTGAACCTTAAGTCACCAAGTAAATGCAGAATCCCATGAGTGTTATTGCCCAGTGGCACAGATCCCCCACCCTCCCCCTCAAAAAAAGGACAGATCTTTCGCAGGGTGAGGTTAGCCAAATGGGGCAGGGTTATGTGATGGATGGGTTAGTTGCGGATAGGGGCTGGGCTAACCTCAGATATCATCAAATTGTATAGGAGTAGGAAAATTGAGCAGGGTTATGCATAGTTAAACACTGTTCCCCTGCTGTGAAGAAAGAGTAACCCAGAGGGACATGTACGGTTAATTAATTAGGTATTCCACTTTTTGCATTTACCCCTGTTTGTACTCTGCATCATTGATGACTGGTCTGCTTAAGTAATTAATTAATTATGAATATTACTTTTATTGCATTAGTATCATTCCTTTGTTTGTCCTTTGATTTGTGTATATTGAATTTTTAGTACCCTGTTAGCTATCCTCCCTTCTCCCCCATGTGCCTTTGATTTTATGGCAGTGTAATTAATTGGTTGGTAAACATCTAACAAATAGCCATCCCTTATATCTGAACTGACTTTGGAGGCACACAGACCACTTTCCATCTCTGTGCCACTTTCCATCTAAGTTCCAGTTTACTAAGGGCTAATAATGAGGAGTTTACCAATGGAGTTCACCAAGGAGTTTGACAACGAGCAACAAAGAGTAACTTGGAACCATTTTTTCAACCAATTCATCAACTACTGCCATACTGTTTTATTGGGTCTATTTCACTTCCATTTCACTACCATCACCATTATTCTCCAAGTCCCTTTCCTCTGCCACTCAAGGTTCCATAAATCTCAATCTCATCCACATACCATGCCACTGCTCCTGCCCTCCTTTTACCTTTGCTTTCTGAAATGCATGTTTTTTGTGTGACAAACTAATAGCCATACACAGCCACTTCACCTCAAGTGGTTGCATCTTCTCGCTTTAACTGAAATCTGGCTAACCTCTGATGTAATAGTGCCTCTCATGTAACAGTGCCTCTCGTACTGTTCTCTCATATGGTTGTCTCCTCCTCAATTACACTCCCAGACCTGATGTCAGAAAGGGTGGTAGTCTAGGCTTCCTACTCCAACTTGCACTTTTCAACCTATTTCATCTGTTCCATTGCTCTCTCTCCCTTCATTTGAGATCCATGCTGTTTGGCTACTTAATCCTTTCTCTATAAGGATTAATATACTCTGGCCTTGCTAATATCTTTCTTGACCACTTTTCCTCATGGCTTCCCCACTTCCTCTCCTGTCATCCTTGGAGACTTCAACATTGCAGTATACACCCCTTTGAGTCCCATGGTCTCACAAATTCTCTTCTTGAACTCCTCTTTTGATTTCACACAGTATACTAACTCTCCTACTTAAGATCATGGTTTCAAAATCCTGACTTACTTGTAAAGCTTTTCATAGCAGTTCCTCTACTCACGTGTCACTCATCTCTAGGTACATTCCTAACAAGTCTCTCCACCCATTTGTCTTTCTCTGTCTGTCCTCTCTTCTGATTTCTAGCTCTCACAAACAAGACTTCTCGAGGGCTGATTCTATCTTCTGGATGGCCTTCCCCTTGACTATCCATCTTTGATCCTTCACAAAATCACTTAAGATACACTTATGAACACATGAAGACACATTGTTCCCCTTTGTTAGTCCCTCTCCTGCAATACTTATACTAATGTGGCTGATCGGTCCCTGACACTGGCACTTTTACCTCTTGTGTATTACAACCTAACTACCTCTAGATTATAAAATCGTTTGAGCAGGGCCCTCATCACATGTTAACTCGGTAGGTGTATTTGCTATATACAAGTTGTCATGTTCTGTTTACCCATTGCAGAGTGATATCCCTGTGGAATATGATGGCACACTATAAAAGAATAAATAATAGTAATGATAATGCAGAACATTTCACAAAGAATCTAATTTAGCTAGGTATTGTCCCTTGAAAATTTTGACTTAGGTGATGCAAACTAATCAGCTTTCTTGTGGTTTTTAAAGGGCTAAGATGAAATTCAGTAATGCATAGTTAAATGAATAGGATGACTAAAAAACAGATCTGGCAAGGCCAGCTGAACTATTTTTTTCACGAGAAGTTCACTTTCAAGTAAAAGAGTAAAAGCTTTATGCAAATTGCTTTGTTTAAATATAACCCTAAAAAGAGAATTTAGAGGCTAAGCATATTTTAGTTTTTTTAACATATTATTGTTTGCGTATCCATTTCTAGGTATTTGCTTAAAAGCAGATCAACACACATTAACCTTCATTGAGGTTTATTTACTGAACTTTGAGTTGTAGATGAGTTGTGGTTTCAGTTTACCTGAATTACGAAGGCCCAAACTCCTGCTGGAGTAAGCCTAGATTAGTAATACGACTTTCAAGGAATCTCTCCACAAAAAAATGTACTATGCAAACCTACTTAGCTTAAGTATTTCAGTTGCCTACAAACCTCCCTGCCAGTGTCTGGCGGTAGAGATCTGCAACCTGGAATAAAGGTCTGGGCAGCCACTATTGCAGATTGCAGACCTCTATCAACCCTCAATAGTCCTAGCCATGACATGATTCCCTGGAGACCAGCATCGGATGGCACAGGAACAAACTACGGGATCAATAGGGTAGAGGTCTGTGTTAGAAACTGAACATACCTCCATCTGTATGACACACCATCACCAGGATGAATAGTGCTCTAGAGCAATCTTCTTGGCTGAGGATCTCATTGGGAGGCTTACCCTTGGCCACAATGCAATTAAACATAGCCCTTGGATGATAAAATCTATTTTTAGCCAACTTAAATGGTCAAATGTATAAATGTGTAATTAGAACTACCAAAATATATATATTAAAATCATCATTTAACATGAGTTTGTTGTGAAATGTATGTACTGTATATCATCTATTTACACCATAATTATATCAAAGATGTTAGGGTGGGATCATGAAGCACATATGTGTTTTAGTGGCACAATGTAGGTTTATAATAGATTGTTTTCATTGTATACTGCATCAATTAGTTTTTCAGTTCACTGCTGTTATCATGTTACCCAAAAGCAGCTGCAATTTCACAGATAACACAAATCAACAGCATAAGAATTGTACAAGCAAGTTTGATGATATACTGGCAATTGAGGCATCCACCTTAAGGATTAAGTGGCAACATGTACTAAAATAGAAATCCTATTGTCATACAACTAGTAATCATTAATTACATGTGCTTCATATCAACGAACAATAACATTTTTAATAACAGGCAAAATAAATATCAAATGCAAAATGATGACAGTTGTCTTTATTTTATAGAAAATCTGTCATTACAAAATGATAAATTATGTACTTATGTGATGCCTTATTTTGGTTATTACCTACATGTAAAAAGGGCACTTAATTTTGGGAGGGTGATATTTGTGATTTTCTAGATGATTGATGGACATACTCACAAGATGTGTAACCTATACTTGATAACTGAGTATACATACATTTATAGTGATAAGATCTTTTAAAAATTCTTTAAACTTGACCTTAAAATAATTGTTGATGCAAAAGTAATGTATATATATGTAGCGCTACGGAATTTGATGGTGTTATATAAAACAATAACTAAATAATAATAATAATAGGGTTATGAGACAGGGAGGAGATAAGGGAGGTTACTTTTGCATCAACAATTATTTTAAGGTCAAGTTTAAAGAATTTTTAAAAGCTCTTATCACTATAAATGTATGTGTACTCAGTTAAACATTTGGACACTGACACAATTTTCAGAAATTTGGCTCCGTACCACACAACACTGGATTTGAAATGAAACAACTGAGATGCAACTAACATGCAGATCTTCAGCTTTAATTCCCAGGGTTGAACACAAATATTGTATGAAACGTTTAGGAATTGCAACCATTTTTATACACATTCCCTTTATTTCAGGGGCTCAAATGAAATTGGACAAATCAACACAATCAAAAATAGCATTTTTAATACAGGAATCCTTTGCAGGCAATGACAGTTTGAAGTCTTAAAAGCATGGACATCACCAAACGCTGGGTGGGTTGTTTTTGCAGTATGTTTTGGGTTATTGTCCATCTGTAAAGTGAAGCAGACAATATATTTGTGTGCACTTCAAAATTTATCTGGATGTCACATTATCAATAAACACTAGTGACCCAGTACCATTGGAAGCTATGCATGCCCATCGCACTGCCTCTACTGTGTTTTACAGATGATGTAGTATGAGCCGGCCAAGTCTTCTCCATCCTTTTTTCTTCCCATAATTCCAGTACAGGTTGATCCTAGTTTCATCTGTTCTGTTCCAGAACTTGGCTGGCTTTTTAGATGTTTTTCGGCTATGTCTAATCTGGCCTTTCTATTCTTCTGGCTTATGAATGGTTTGTGCCTTGTGATGAACCCTTTGTATTTGCTCTTCTCTTTATGGTAGACTTTGATAATGATATGCCTACCTCCTGGAGAGTGATCTTCACTTGGTTGGATGTTGTGAACAGGTTTTCTTTACCATGGAAAGGATTCTACAATATTACACCACTGTTGTCTTCTGTGGACGTCCAGGCCCTTTTGTGTTGCAAAGCTCACAAGTGTGTTCTTTTTTCTCAGAACGTACCAAACTTCTAATGTTCCTGCTTTATCTCTGATGGATTTCTTTTTATTTTTTTGCAGGCTAAGCATGACCTCTTTCATTGGCATTAAGAGCTCATGTGACCACATGTTGTGGATTCACAGCAACAGACCTTTTACCTGCTTAATTGATGAAGAAATAATGAAGCAATAGCCTGCATCTGCCCAGGACCAGCTTTTGATTCCCATATTAATTATTTAACTGTAACTTAACTTATTTTGGTAAACAGTCGAAATAACAAAACT
>VKOC01022301.1:0-33533 GCA_009364415.1 Spea multiplicata | reverse complement strand
GCAAAAAACCCCTAATTAAGCTACTTCGAATTCTGCCATCAGGGGGAAAAATTGCTTCTTGACTCCAAGAGGCAATCGGATTTCTCCTTGGATCAAGAAGCTCCAAAATATTAATGTTATTCTATTTATAGAATTTTGAAGGCATCTAATGTATTTGATAACACTACCTCCCTTGGCAGAGAATTCCATACCTTTATTGTCCTCGCTGTAAAGAATCCCTTCCTTTGTCGTCTATGAAACCTGCGCTCTTCCAGTCTCAGAGGGTGACCTCTTGTTCTTTGTATATTTCTGTTAATTAACAGGTCACTGAAGAGCTCTTTATATTGGCCCTGCTCATATTTATATAATGTTATCATATCCCCTCTGAGATGCAGTTTTTCTAGCATATATAATTTTAACTTTTTTAGTCTCTCTTCATAACTAGTATCTCCCAGTCCCCTTATTCATTTTGTAGCCCTCCTTTGCACTTTTTCTAATTCCATAATGTCTTTTTTAAGGACCGGTGCCCAGAATTGTACCACGTATTCAAGGTGAGGTCTTACCACTGACCTGTAAAGAGGCAAGATAATATCCTCCTCCCTTGAATCAACACCTCTTTCTATGCATACCAAAACCTTATTGGCCCTCGCAGCTGCTTGCTGGCATTGCGCACTGTTCTCAACCGTTGTTCCTTCTCATTGGTAGTTTCCCCCAAGGATATTCCATTTAAAGAATAGGTTGCATTTTTATTATTTTTACCATAATGCATAACTTTGCATTTCTCAATATTGAACCTCATCTGCCACTTGCATGCCCAGAAACCATCTTTATCCCCAAGCAGCTTATCTGTGCCATATTTGTCCCCAAACAGCTTGTCTGTACCATCTTTGTCCCCAAACAGCCTATATGTGCCCCAAAAAGCCTGCATGTTCCACATGACCCCCAATTAGCCTGTCTGTATCATCTCTGCCTCCTAACCAGCCTGCATGTTCCAAATCTGCCCCTTAAACAGCCTGCCTGTTCCACCTCTGCCTCTCCTAAACAGCCTGCCTGTACCACCTCTGTCATTTGTTTACTCACTCACATTCATTCACCCACCCATTCATCCTCCGGCATCCCTTACCTCACCTGCAGATTTTTCTTGTCCGGGGGGCAGCCATGCAAAACTGGGGCCATGCTGGTGTCTATGCGGCCCAATAGGGAAGAAGGAACTTAGAATTATTCTAACATTTCTCCCCTTTTGAAATAAACTTCCCTACTGTACATTGTTAAATCCCTTTAATTATTTAACCCCTTAAGGACAATGGGCGGTCCCAAAACCCATTGAAAACAATGCATTTTGAGCCTGTACATGTACGGGCTTTGTCATTAAGGGCATTAATGCTTTTATCACATCCCTTCTTTTCCTTCTTTCCTTCAAGTTATATGTATTGTGATCCCTGCAAACCATTGATATGTTTATTACATATATTCACGTGGGACAGTATAGTAGTTAGGAAATGTGTTGCTTTTACTGTATGGGAAAAAATATTCAAATATCTTAATTGATGGAGACATTTGCATTTATTGCTAATAAGATGCTTTGTGTAAGAATGAGAAATTCACATTTAGTGTTACAGTAGTGCTTGTTAGGTGTTCCTGGAGGACTAGAAAACTAGTTGTGAAGATTCATGCTACTGCAAACTCTACAAGTACAACAGAACAATATACGTGAGCCGGGCTATATGTTAAATAAGAGAAATGTATTTTTAATGATAATTTTCCTTAAAGGTTTTTGTAATGTTTTTCCTAGACCTTCATTCCTTGTATATCCTGTGGTGATTGCTCTCTTCAGTCTCATGTAAGGCTTAATTTGCAAAGTAAAAAGCAAGTAGGATGTAAAATCTGATTTTTAAAATATAATAACATAATCGTCATAAAAGAAATTGGTTGAAATGAGCTGCACTCGTGTATTTTGCATTCTCAACGCATTAGCTGTGACCTCCGCAATGAAGTTGAAAATTCGGTATAGACGGGATTAACTCCACTGTATTCTAAGGATTCATGCAGAACTATGATATGTAATACTCGAGTATATTCTGCGGACCCCCTTATCAGATAAACATTAAAGAGACTACAGCGGTTTTATATATAGATATATATATATAGATATATATATATATAAATATAATATCCACTGAATTTTGCAACAGATCCATTTTATTTTCAACAATTCTAGTGGTTAACCAAGAAGCATTAGTATGTAAATTTCCTGCACATGCTCAGTAGCATGGCCTTTTAAGTCACTAAAACAGGAGCCAATCACATGTAGGCCAGCAAAACATCAGTGTTCAGATAGCATACATGTGATTGGGATACCTGGGCACTTCTGGGCTCTGGTTACCCGGAGTACCATGTACCATGGGACATGGTAAGGACTGCCCACTGACGTCAATGGGTGGTCTCGCTAGTACCTGGGGCAGTCCTGTTTGTCAGGGGTGTTCCCACAGATGCCAGGGGTGTTCTTGCTCATGTCAGTGGGGGTTCCTACTGACATCGCGGGAAACATCCCCATTTGGTTGGGGAATGGATGAGTCAAACCTGGAGAAAGTGCAAAATGGACACCAATATGAGAGCTCCCTCAAGGAAACCCTTATTGTTATCAGCATAAATATTATGCAAGATGCACTTAAGTAAGATGGCTTCCCCTAGTTTGTGCATTAATCTCTTGGATTGAGGGCCTCAGGAGATATAAAGAAAGTGACTTCATGATAACTCTGTCTATATACTACAACATGCATTAGCCAGCTTATGTCCATGCATGAAATAGATCTCACCTATGGCTTCCCCCAAAGTACATAACTATGGCTATAACTGCTGTAATGCAATGGATTTTTCATCAAATGTGAACGTCATAATAAAGCCTACAGCAGCATCCTCTTGTTTAACCTCTACTAGGAGATGAACCTCAAGTAGAGGAGATTTTTAGAAGAACCTTTCCTACAATGCTAAGTGGTATAGCAAATATTACAAAAATCCTGAAAACTGATCAGGGTTACAAAGTGACACATACGTGTAGCGTAAATTCTGCAACATGGCGAAACTGGCTGAATAACCTTTACTAACATATAATATGTTAAATACTCACACACACTTTTAAATACTTTTACGGTGGCCAAAAAAAGATTCCAAGACCGTTGCTGCCCCTTTAACAGGCTCGGTGGGCTCAGATGTGGCTTGTTTCATTCTTTTACTGTGCAGCATAAAATAAAAAATCATGCAGCAAGTCTTGGCTGATAAAGTAACTTGTGACAGCATATCAAACAAAGCGAACAGAAGCGCTAAAATACACTCAGCAGGTTGCAAAGTGGGTTTAATTTTAGAAGCCCATATTGATGTATTGGAGTGGCCCATCAATCTAGGATCAATAACCTGTGGGCTCCTTTGCAGCTTTCCCCAGGCACATGGGGACGTTGTGTTCATTTATAGGGTCTTTGACAATTGTTTGTAACACTTTCATTGCCTGTAGAAAAATGAATGCTAAGGCTAGATCTAAATATAAACACATTAAGATATATTATATTGTTATTATTATTGTTATTAGTTTGGCAGTTGTACACATAATTATGTGTTGCTACAGCTGGTCCCACTGCTTGGCTTCTTATTAGTGATGGACACATAATGTAACTGCATTCAGCTCCTTGCAGGGTTTACTGTTAGCATTTGGCATACAAAATCATTGTGTTCAGTCCCCCGCTTTTGTTTGTGTCAGTACCATGCACAATGTATGACTGTAATGGGCACTCTGCGTGATTTCTTGATAATAGCTGGGCACACAATGCCATTACATCCCTGCATGTGGACACACAGCGTGGCGGCACCCTTCCTGTATTGTGAACATACGGTATGGACGCATCCACTGCACTCACTTGGTTACTTATTAATATAGAGCTTGAGTGCCAGTTTGCGTATAAGAGAGTAACTACCCACCTATCGCTAGAAGTTTGCCCCCAACAGTTCACTGATCCCATTGAATGCTCTGCAGTGACTGTGATATTTGCCGTACAGTTTCTTGTAATTGAGGGCCTGGCGACACTGTGGGGGGTCATTGCTTTGTGCCAATAGAGCAGACCTGCATGACTTATGAAGTCTTTTTGTTTAGTTGTCTCCCATTTCCACATATAGACACTAGAGTATCAAGTATAATAAGGGCTTTAGGTGGTATTGATACCATGACTGTATCCTTTATTTATCGGCATTCCATTCAATCCCTTTATTAAATGTGGAATGGATAAAATACAATGAGCATATTTTCTGCCAGATGTGTTCAGGACTGTAATGTCACTGGGCCACCTGGCTGGACTTGCCCCTGGGCTGAATGTTGCCACCCCCTAGTGGGCATATTGTAGATCTGAATTCTTTCACTCTTGTGGTTTCCTGTATCTAGTAAGAATCACTTTAACGATTCTCATACCATTTTTTGTGACTTTTCAGGCACAAACTGCAATCTGCCTGTTAACTGAAAATAAATGTCCGCTTGCACAAAACCATTTTAAGCATTTCTAAGTAACTAAAGCATACAAGATTTTCTATTGTGTTGATATATATTTTTTTCGATCTGCCTCTTCATTGTTAAAATCCACTTTGAGGACCCTTGCAGTTCATTAAACACACTTAATTTGAAATCCTATTGTCCTGTGTCCTGAATTCAGGTACATCCACACTTCATAAATAGTGAATAACCAATAATTACTGAACAGACTGTACGCGCCGGCAGCCTCCTCAGCAGGAGCTGAGTTTATTTGCACACAGGCTCTACATGGCTCTTATATAAAACCTGATAATATAAGAACACAAAATAGGTATGTCCGAAATGCATTAGAAGGCATCACTGGTGTGGGCTTCCTAAGCTACCCCTTTCAATAGTAGGTAAATACCGTGCTATAACAAGCTATTGCCTTTCTATAAATGACTGCCATGTAGTACTACAATCATCCCACTATAATACTGGGTTACCATTATCATTGAATGACTGGACACAATGAGTTAAATTCAATGCCAGAGGTCTCTTCTTCAGATGGAACAATTTATCTAAAGGGGAAACCTTTGATGATTTAAGCAACTATACATTTTTTTTCCTGGTAGTCCAAATAAATCTATCAACTTTTTCTATAGACTTCATGTTCAATACCAGTCCTTCCGTAGACTGCAATTGGAGAATATATGAAGACTGTACGTTTTATTGCAGCTAATTAATCTGGTGTCTTTCTGCTGTCTGCGATGATCACTATTCAGTTACTTGTGAAAGACTTGGCATTAAATATAACCTAGTACGTCTAACCCATACATAAGATGTTATACTTTTCTTTTTCCCAACAGTACCGATTTTGCGGTAAGTATTCTGGTGTCCAACTAGCAGCTGAAAACACATTTGGTATGAAATAGCTCTTATGTCGTTCATGTACATTGACGGGATACAGATGTTAAAACAATACATCAGCAGACATAATAAAACAATTAAAACATTTGGTCTGGTTCAAGTGTTAGTAAACAGCATAGAGTTAAATTAAACATCCTAGAGGCATAAAGAAGAATGAATGACAACAGTGGGTGGGTGAAGGAGGTGGGGGGATTACAGATACAGGTCGCCCACTAATCAATTTTTTGAGAGCAATATTGGGAATTACTTAATCTTCTCCTTGAAGTAGGGGCAGTAGTCTACTCAAAGTTAGTCAATCAGATAGGTCCAATTATAAATCTGTACTAAGATGAAGAAAATGGCCCCTGGCTGCCTGGTACCTCCAGCCTCTGTCTGAGACCTCTGTTTATAGGAGTGAGCACCAGTATTTTTTGCCATTGCTCTGTAGTAAAGATATCTGAAGATATCTCGCTCATAGTATAATAAAATATGGTGGGATATATGTCTCTGTGGGAATAAGTTGCTTATAGATAGCTAACAATATGTTAGCTGGGGTCTGCTCCGCATCACAGAGGGTGTCAAGAAACAATAGGGGATTTGAGGAGGAGTGTGTGGTTTGAAGAGCGTAGAAATTTAATGAGATAAGATGTATAAAAATCTAGTGCAAAAGGAGTGAAAAGTCAGTGGCACCAACTCCTCGGAGCCCAGGGTTCTGGAAAGAAATTACCAAAAACGTGCTCATGAAAACCTGGTAAAAGTATCTGTTAGCAATGAGGAGGAGGAACAGGCTAGGATAGTTTGTGAGTTTTCCTTCTTGCATGACTGGTTTTCATATGCTGAATGTTGGGGCTATAGTGGGGTGGGAGACCCGTGTGCACGAACATAGGTGTGGGGGTAGCCAGGGCACTAGTTATGTGAGTACCTGGAAGTACAATGTTCAATAGCTGGCCATAGTTTAGGGTTATCAGTCGACTCCTCCACCACCCTGGCAAGATGTGATGCTTTATAATAAGTAACAATATCAGGCAGTCCCAAGCCCCTGTCTTTTTCCTGCCTGATCGAATATTTGTTAGCTAGTCTTGGTTTGTGTTTTGCTCTAGGTAGCTTTATTGTTAGCATGTGGATATCCAGATAGATCTCCATATTAGTATTTAGGATTTCTATGGGCTCCATCGTGTGGCAACTTCTCATACCTTCATTTTCTGTGTAGTGGTGGAGTCCAGGCCCGGACTGGCCATCGGGCACACCGGGCATTTGCCCGGTGGGCCGGGCCACGGCAGGGCCGCATGCAGCTCCAGGCCCCTACCCTACCTACGATCGGGTCCGCGGCCGCACAGCGTTTAAATAAAACATCGGGGGTTTTTTTAACTTTATTTAACATCCTCCATGGAGGATGTTAAATAAAGTTGAAAAAAAACCCCGATGTTTTAATTTAAACCCTGTGCGGCCGCAGACCCCTAAGGCCGGCCCTGGTGGGGGCTTCCCGGCCCCGTAGAGCAGGGCCGACCTTTGGGGTGTGCGACCGCACAGGGCGCCACACTCCAGGGGGTGCCAATGCGGCACCCGGCACCCCTCCAGAGACGGACAGTAATGTCCGCCGCTGGAGGAGCAGGCTCGCAAGGGAGCGGTATCGGAGGTCTTTAACAGATCTCCGGCTCCCTTCAGTGATTTTAAGCCGGGTTCAACCCGGTAGTGGTAGGGTTGATCTCAGGTATTCTAATGGTATACTGGAGTCCACATCTATTCTCTCCCAAATATTGCCAGCCTCATGGCTGGACTGACTCACAATTGATCGAGTGAGTGTAGGGCCTGAATTACCTTGGTATTGCAAAGATGCGAAATCTGTCGACGCTGGTGGTTTCAAACACTGCCTTGGAGTTGTCAGAGGTTTGATTTGTTTCCCCATCATGAGGGATTGTTAGGATCTAGTTTGTGAATGTGTGAGCATGGGTGTATAATTGTGTTAGTGTGTGTGAGCATGGGTGTGTAAATGTATGTATGTGTTAGCATGGATTTTTAATTGTGTACGTGTGTGTGTGTGTATGTGAGCATGATTGTGTACGTTTGTGTGTGTGAGCATGGATTTCTACCTGTGTGTG
Organism: Spea multiplicata; assembly: GCA_009364415.1. Taxonomy (NCBI): domain Eukaryota; kingdom Metazoa; phylum Chordata; class Amphibia; order Anura; family Pelobatidae; genus Spea; species Spea multiplicata. The sequence continues at coordinate 26,057 of VKOC01022301.1, read as the reverse complement.
TGTGTGTGAGCATGGATGTGTATTTGTGTGGGTGAGATGGTGTGTGTTAGTGAGTATGAGTAAGTGTGTGTAATTTGTGTGTTTACATATGTTTTATGTTGGAAGGAGGGGGAGGCAAGGGGCAAAGAAGGCACAGACTAGCTGTTGAAGTTGGGGGGCCCGGGGTGAAATTTCGCATCAAAATCTTTCCTTTACTTGAAAGACTGCCTCTGCCAGCTACTGTATATGGTACAGTTTGCAAATGGTGGGAGCCGCTTAATGGGGATAGCAATTTGTTATATTTAACAACCTCCTGCATAACCCTTTACACGGTGGACACTGCAAAAACATTACTGTTTGCTTCCCAAAATGGATACATTGACCTAGATTTATCATAATGATAGGGATTATGTGTCATTATCTCACATTTATTTAGTGAAAACACAAGGCCACGTTCTGTTTCTAGTAATTGCTATTTATTTTGTTTTTCTCAGACAAATATGTGCAAAATTTATATTTTGTTTCCTAACCATTTAGAATTTGATATATATATATATAGATATATACTGTATATATAATATACTTGTTTATTTAGTTTGAATATGGTTTGGTCAATATTTTCTAAAACTGTCCTGCTTGTTGAAACTGCATTAGACCTGACACATTCAGGCCCAGGGGGTAAAGCCGAGAGGCACCGGCACACACATTTACACAATCACACTAACACTCACACAGTTACAACTACTCACACTAACACACACTCATGATAATGCCCACTCCATCTAACACACACTTACACATTCAGACATACTCCTACCCTTGCCATGTCCAGATCCTTCTTACTTACTGCTTACACTGCTTAATACTTTGCTTTTACTGTGAGGTCACATATCATTGAGTTAACTGACCCTGCTGCATTCTGGCCTCCGTAAATGGCCCAGTCCAAGATTAACTTTGGGCCAGCCCGGGCGCAATTGCCCCTCTTCTCCCAGCCCACCCCATCATTCAGAACATGTTCACAGACAACCCTTGGTTACTTACTATGTTCACTGAGATATAGAGTTCCTCTGAGACGGTCTTTGATGTGCTTTGAGTATATTTGTACAGTTTGATGAGATCATTAGATAGAAGCCTCTCTTCTGGCATAAAATAACCAAGTTTGCTAGACACTGTCCAAAATTGAAATCTTTTCTTCCATTTCCTAATTTTGTAGCCCTACTTTGAATTCTTTCCAATTCAATTATGTCTTTCTTATGAACTGGCGCCCAAAACGGAAATGTAGTGTTCTCACTAAGTGCTTTGTATAGTGACAAAACAATGCAATGTTCTCCCCTCGTGCCTCAATACATTTTGTTATAATGTGTGATAATATTTTGTTGGCGATTGCCACTGCTGCTTGATAATATGAAGTTTATTCCCAACTCTGTGAGCTGACCTGAATTTACATCCCAATTACTTGTTTTCGTACAAACAGAGGCAGGCTACAACATCTTAACAGTTTTTTATGATTTTTAGTTCATTTCACCCTGAGCAGACACTATGGCTAAATGTCATTAAATTTTAAGTTCAGAGGTACAGTATGGTTTCACAAACCATACATAGGATGTGCTGTTTCTAAACAACACACCTTGATGCATTTACAGTAATGTTTTTGCAAACACAGAAAACAGCTATTAGAGTTATAATAGGCTCATGGCACCATAGACATACTATTACGGCGCTCCTAACAGCCACTAGAATGTATCAGAAAGTCCTTGCTCTTGTGAATTGACAGAGACATCTCCTTGCTGCCTGTGGAGAGCCGATCTCTCCTCCTCAGCTGGGTCCAGCATTGCTTGCCCCAAGTTGACAGATGCAGCGTAAGTTCTGTTCAGATATTCCCTTTCCACCGGCGTCAGTGACCATGTAATATTGACCGTATACTGATACCGCTGGGGTCTCCCGCCGCCGGAAAGTCAAACTGTAGACTGTAGGTCACTCCATGATCAGCAAGCAGATCAAAGTATAAAGAGGGGAAAATAAGAGTTTCTACCCTCTTAAAAAGAAAAAAAAGTTATATAAATTAATCTAAAATTAAAAGTAAACAATTATAACCAACAAAGTGATCCATCATGACATCATCGGGGGTATCCTCTTATTAGAAGGAAGAACTGGAAAGATTTTAAGGGGATCTCTAGTCGTGTTGAGCGCAGTTTGAAAACATCTGATCATTTAAAAAAAATAAAGCATTGAAACAAAATACTAGAAAATAAACATAACACTACAAAAAAAATCTTTTTTGCTAAAAGATCTGATCCTTAAGGTGTGATCTTGGATTTAAAAGGGTTAATTGTATTAAGGGATATTTTCAGTGTTTACAGATTTATCCAACGAAAAATTTCTGTTTACCAAACAGATATTATTCTCATACCAATTCAGGAATGAATCAAGTACACGAATAAGACCGCCTTTACATTCGAGCAAAGAAAAGGATCATCCCCCAGACTCTTTTGTGCCTCTTTGGCACACAAGCTACTTGAGGCTCGTCTCTTGAGGAGAAAGACTTGGCGTTTCCTTGATTTATCTGTAGCTTCCTCACAGTTAATCACGCTATACAGTATTCAGCCAGGTCACTAAAGAACATCTTTAGGGAGACAGGTAGCTCTTTATGGGTCCCTGAGGATGGCTGGACTGGTAATGACTAGGTGGCCCTGGCATTTAAAGGCCAGCGGCCACCAAATGACGTGAGTGCGGCCATTCATAACAATCTGATCTGTCACTCCAGCAGCAGATCAAGTATAAATTGGCCTTTTTGCCTTTTGGTAAAGACAGCCCCGGCCAACTGAGAAAATGTAGTTAACATAAAGTGTAGTAGATACTAGGAATAGATTTCCAGTGGTATGGGGAAATACATTAAGGGATTCCAAGATATGCAAGAAGCTATCCTAAAGGTTTAATAAGTGAAAAGTGCGGGAACAAAAGGGCAGACTAGATGGGCCAATATATTCTTAACCATCTATGTTGTTATCTTATGTCAGTTGGGGAAACCTTTCCAATGTTTAGTGCAGTTTGCATTTAGTCAAAAATGTGAAATTAGATCAGTTGGAGAAAAACAGCAACTTATTAACAAACAGCAGATGGTTTAGTGGCCAGCAGTTTAGTAAGAATATTTTAAATGTGTTCCAACTGCATTCTTCAGTTTTTTTTTACCCAGCTCCTCAAGGTCTGATTTGAAAAAAGATAGTCCTTCACTATCGAATAAAAATATACTATATATCTAAATTAAAACTTACTCTGATTTTGTGTTTTTTGTGTGTTATAAGCATACCTGGGAACTTTTGGCCTCCGGCTACCCAGACCCTTCCCTTGCGGGACGCGGCCAGGGCTGCCCACTGACGTCAGAGGGAGCGGTCCCACTGATGTCAGGGGCTTTCCCGTCGACGTCTGCTGGAAACACCCCAATTTCAAGGGAAAATGGGCGGGGAGTGGGGCGTGTCAAGACCCCGCGACCCGGAGGATGAGGGTCTTGACCCGGAGAAGCTGTGCTTCACCCGGCAATCTCTGGATCAAACCCAGAGAGTTCCCAGGTATGGTTATAAGAAATAAAGTATAATTTGTGATGCTACAGATCCCCTAACTACATGTGTGGCGGGGCAGATCATTATAAGGGTAAAGCAGGGAACATTACTTACTCTTTATTATCTGGCCTGTGTATTAAGTACGTAGAAAAGATAAAACAGGATCTCCATCCCCCTATCTTTGTCCACCTACCTTACCCATGCATGACTACATGGGTTGAATTGTAAAATTATGTCATTTAATCCTCCTCTTCAGCCCAGTGAACCAGAACAACCTAAATATAATTAACTTTTCCAAAGTATGAAAAATAAAGGCACTAAATGCTCAGTTCCTGTTTTTAGGTGGCAGTTCTGTCTATCGATGTTGCTAATCATTTACGTTTTATTTGATTTTTTGTCATTGAAGCCCTGACTGAGCTTCTTATTGGCTGGTTTGAGATCTCTTTGGGTTAATCTAGGCTATGCAGGATGGGAAGAAACAACACATATATATTTATATATATGTATATATATACACAATGTTCATATAATCAGCAGAATGATAATTATTGAATAGAATATTCAACACAATGATGCTGAATTACTGTAAATGATATTCAACACAATAATGTCCAATTACAGTAAAGCATATCGAGTACAATAATACCCAATTACTGTGATGTACAATCAACACAATTATACTCAATTAGCATAAAGTATATACTTCTGCTTCTATCACAGTCCAGCGCTCACTTTTTTATATGTCTGTGGAGGATCAAAACAGATACCTTTGTTTAAATGTCATTCTGAAGAAATGGTAAAAATACAAGCCTTTAATCTAATGTACTTCAGCCAAATCGGTGACACATGCCTTTACGATACCAAGATGATCTACTACTTCAACATTTGAAAAACTCCCTTCTGAGAGTAGATGCCCTGAAGCGCTAAGTACCCATTCTCACTTATTGGGCATCTGTCACCGTCTGCCACTCTAGAGATGTGCCAAACAGACATCATGGTTGCAAACTGTGATTGTAGTGTCTCCTAAAGTCTTGCAAATTTTCATTTATTTTGTTTTGGTATCTTTATACATCAAGTAGCCCTTCTTGGTTGACAATGTTACACACTGGTAAATACTCTAAACCAAGGAGTTCCTTTGGACTTCTACAAAACATTTTTTATGAGTGATCTCTTTAGCAAAACACATTTCCTTAGTGCATACTTCCCCCTTAGGTCCTATGATGATGACTACTATGGATGAATTGTACATAACTTTCCTAAGTTCATACTTCACCCCTTAGGTCCTTTTGATGATGACTACTATAAATGAATTATACATAACTATATTGCCATTCCCTATGTCTCTTTTCCCTTATTTGGGTACACTGGCATAAGCACAGGGGTTGCAGAGGTCACAGCTGCAATGGAGCCTGTGCCTCTAGGGGGCCTGGTGCGACCTCTGCGAGCACTTTTTCCCATCCCCCCATGCCGGTTCAATGAGAGCATGCATATGTACTTGCGTGTGTGTGAGCACTAACGTGTACTTGTGTGTGTGAGCAGGGATGTGTACGTGTGTGTGTGTGTCAGCATGTATGAGTAAGTATTTGTGTGTGAGCATGGATGTGTAAATGGGTAAGATGGAGTGTGTGTTAGTGAGTATGAGTAAGTGTGTGTGTTATTGTATGTTGTTTGTGGGCAATGATGGCACAGACTACCTGTTGAAGTTGGGCCCCCCTGGGCAATTTTCATACCCCTCCCTAAGTCTTTGAGCATTTAGTAGAAATATCATGCAAAAATAAAATATGCATTTTGATGTCAGGTAACAAAAAACGTTGAAAATCCTTGAAAAGATATCATATGTACACCAATCAGCCATAACATTAGGACCATTGACAGGTGAAGCAAATAACACTGATAATCTTGTTATCATGGCATCTGTCGGTTGATGGCAGAAAGTAAACATGTTATCCTTGAAGTTAATGTGTTAGAAGCAAGAAAAAAGGCATAAGCGTAAGGATCTGAGCGACTTTGACAAGGGCCAAATTGTGATGGCTAGATGACTGGGTCAGAACATCTCCAAAACTGCAGCTCTTGTGGGGTGTTCCCAGTCTGCAGTGGTCAGTACCTATCAACAGTGGTCCAAGGAAGGAAAAGCGGTGAACCAGCGACAGGGCCATGGGCGGCCAAGGCTCACTGATGCACATGGGGGCTACTGTAGGTCAAATTGCTGAAAAAGTTAATGCTGGTTCTGATAGAAAGGTGTCAGAACACACAGTGCATCACAGTTTGTTGTATATGAGGCTGCATAGCCGCAGACCAGTCAGGGTGCCCATGCTGACCCCTTTCCACTGCTGAAAGAGCCTATAATTGGCGTGTGAGTATAGGAACTGGACCACGGAGCAATGGAAGAAGGTGGCCTGGTCCAATGAATCATATTTTCTTTTACATCATGTGGATGGCTGGGTTCGTATGCGTTGCTTACCTGGAGAACATATGGCACCAGGTTGCATCCATGGAGGCCTCACCCCACAAATTACAGGACTTAAAGTATCTGCTGCTAACGTCTAGGTGCCAGATACCACAGCACACCTTCAGAGGTCTACTGGAGTCTATGCCTAGACGGTCAGGGTTGTTTTTGCGGCAAAAGCGGGAAGTGGCAAGTGGTCATTTTATGGCTGATCTGTATATATGTCCACCATTAATAAATGTACCTTTTGCTTTTATGATTCAGTTAAGGTGTAATTAAAGGAAGATTTTAGTAGATAATACTTAAATATGAGAATTCAGTCTATTGTTATTTGTTCATATCTGATGAAATTGTCTCACTATATTACTGCACCCCAACCAGTGACATAACCTGGCCTAGGGTTGCAGATCGAGGGGGGTGGAATATCTTGAGGATATCTCCAACTAGACTATTTACACCGGCTCAACACAGCCTTCATAGACTAAATTTAATATGTGCACCTTTAAGACCTTTAAGGCAGCACCATTTATTGTATTTGGGATGCCGACTGAGAGTGGTTCCTGGGGACACTGCCCGAGGAATACAATCTTAGAATACACCCTACTTCCATATTGTTGACTATATAATTTCTGTGGGCCTCCTTCTATGTAGTCCCTGTGATTGGTTGTATGTTGGACAGCTCATGTCAAGTGCTGTAAAAGTGTTCCTTAGTACTATATAACTGCCTTGCCTTCTTGGAAGGGTTGAACTTGATCATCTTTACTAACTGGATTACCTATGTACTAAGTAAATCACTGTATCCTAGTCAATTGAAGTGCTGAGAAAATGAGGCACAAAACATGCCCCAGGCCTCACTATGTTGCCAAGATATGTCTGAAGCTAGAAGGTGTGCTAAGATGGACAAATCACATCACTGTAGCTGACACCCGTTTCTGACGAAGAGACCATATTGCTGCACCTACCCTGTTGCTTCGTATCATGGTCAAATTATCACCCCTGGTTGTAATATTCTGTATTATATAACAATACTCCTTTATCTTACCACTACCTGCACAGCTCTGCTCCACTAACTCACATACTGATATTCAATGTTTGATACATGACTATGTTATCCCTGCACTACATTCTTGCAGTACCAGGCTATAGATTCCCTCTAATTAGGGGATACCAAGGCTGTGATATAGTCGCATTCAGCAAGGAATTCCTGTCCTGATCCTGACACCATGTTTTCATCATCCCAACAAACTGAACATCAGACAGAACCTCACAGGAGTTTCCTGCTGTCTGAAATGTACACAGAGCTTTTATCACTTTAGCGAAACGGCGAAATGATCACAAATGCGAGACAAATCTTTCCTTAAGAATGTGAGGTATAGATAGCTAGATTCTTCTCAAACTGGCAGAGAGACAAAATCGCTAATATTAAAAACATCTTTAACATTCTATGGTGTTTAATGCAGAATGTCATCTTAAAAAAGGTGACACCAAGTCACTATGAAACAATGCTCCACTGTTTTTATACCTACTGCTGCAGTTTATGCTCTTAATTTACAGGCCTAAAGGATTGGGTTTCAAACTTGGTTGATCTCCTGGCTGAAGATGGTTCAAGGAAAAAAAGCCAACTCAGTATGGTAGGTTGACCTCCTGACCAAATTGTCATGGTTGTTCTTGGGTAGCGAATGAGTTGAGCGTGATGTAAAGTAGCTTTCCATCTTTTGGTCTTTCACAAATCAGTTATCACTATGATGTTAGATTAACACAATTCTTACAGGTTATCAAACAGAAGCTAAGCATTACACACTGAATGTACACTCATGTACCTGTAGCTTGTTAAGTGTGCAACAGATTCACATAGCACAGGGTTTAAAACCACACATCTGTCATCTTTGCTTTACTGTACTTTTGCCAAATTAACAAAAAGTGGAAAAAAGTAGAAATTTAAAAATTCCTAGGAGATTCGCTGATGTTATTATACAGTTGTCAGATGCATTGTAGGTGAGAAAGGCTAAGAACTTGGTCTGTACAAAACAAATCCACGAGGATAGCCTGTTCATTAACCCAGGGGAGCTGTTTCAGGACAGCTGAATTAAACTAATGATCTTTCCACGTTGGTGAGATTCCCTCATTTGCCATCTAGTTTGCAATGGTCATTCGCTGACATGGCCGTGCCTGGTCCTTGAGATGGTTCATGTCAGTCCCCTTAATGCGCATTCTGGAGGAATCATTACCCCAGAGTCTCAATTAGCTGAAATCCAGACTTGGATAATTATAGTTTGATAGGAACCCGCGGCTGTTATCTGCAGGCTGAAACGAAGCAAGAACTATGTCTTCTTGTTACAGAGAATGTTCTTGGGACAGGGGTGATATTCTCTTTTGCCCTCCATCAAATTAACCCACTAGCTGCATCTTTAGTGCAATGCAAGCCGTTATGAGAGTGAGATGTTTAAAACCAGACACACAGATTTCAGCAGAGCATGTAAAATCTTTAGAAAATGTTATTACACAACATGGCACTGAAGAATCTAGAGATGGAAGCGCAATGGCGGTACGATAAAAAACAACAATGTTGGGTGTATATATTACTTCAGTTTTTAAGCAGTCCAAATTATTTATCATCAACAGAAAATTAAGCTCCTTTTTTCTAATTGATATTTACATTTTGGCCGCCCTAGGCTGGGACTAGGGAAGTGTGCCTAGTCACCTCTGCCTATGTGGCCAGACCTCTTGCACACTAAAAGGCACTGTGCACCATTAAGAAATTGTGTGCCGGGACATGACGTTATATTCCGGTGTGTTGTATCTTTAAGGTGCACAGCGCCTGTAATGTAGTCTATGGAGACTGTTTTGAGCCAGCAAGCCTCTATAGCATAAATAAGTCAGTTGGGGAGATCTCCATTGTAACCGGCTCATTGTTCAGCGGGATACATGGGGGAGCTTGATCGTCCAAGAGGGTGATCTGCCCACGGGTCTGTACAAGGCAGACTGCCGCCAGACTAGGCCCAGGCCAGGACACGTCACTGACCATGTGGTTTAGTGTTACAGAAAAAAATACCCTATGAGTGATTCTCATCTCTAGCTGAGCCTGTGACCTAAAATACACAATGAAAACATTTTTTGAAAGAGGGACACTTTTTTTTTTTAAATCGCTCTCGTGGAAGTTACCAATACAAGCAATTTCACTTGCATCGCCATTTGAAACGCGCTTCATTTTTGTCAGCACAGTCATGCATATTAAATATAACCAATACATTAAATTGAATTCCAATGAGGCTCAGCTAGACATACTACTTCCATGATGCTGGCTGAGCATCATGGGAAGTGCAGTTAACAGTAGATAAGGCTGCAGATGTTAGCTGTGAATTACAATTCCCATGATGCTCAGCCAGCCAGGTATCCATCATGACTAGACATCGAGTTGTATTTCACAACTAACACCTGTCACATTATCTGCTGTTAACTACAGTTCACATGAGGCTCAGCCAGACATACTGCTTCCATGATGCTGGCTGAGCATCATGGGAAGTGCAGTCAACAGTAAAGTTGCAGATACTAGCTGTAAACTACAATTCCCATGATTCTCAGCCAGCCAGGTGTCTACCATAATGCTGGCTGAGTATCATTGGAAGAGCAGTCAACAGCAGCAGAGATTTGTTTTTAATGTAAAAGGTTAATGTTGGCCTCCCTCCCAGGACCCTTACACTGTGCCTTTACACACACCCCTGCCCATAAACACACATATACACGTACACTGGACTTACACACACCCACACACATATATCTCATCAGGTATCCACCATAAACTGCCCTTACACCCCTTTCTCCCCATCTCTTCCTCGTTCCTTCAGCCTTCCTCCTCCATCCTGTGGTGGGAGCGTGAGGTCTGTCACTTCATCCCTTGCTTTACTGCTCCCTCATCAGGTGTCCACCCTAATGTTGGCTAGGTATCATTGGAAGAGTAGTCAACAGCAGCAGAGATTTTTTTTTAAATTTAAAAAAGGCTAATGTTAGTCTCCCTCCCAGGACACATATACACATACGCTGCCCTGTCAGACGCGTACCATACCATATACCTCTCTCATCTCACCCTTCCTCCGCCCCTGCAAAGCGGGACAGAAGTAGGGATCATCGGGACTGTCCCGCCCAAATCGGGAACGTTGGTAAATCATTTTAGTATTTTTAGGAGACGGTTAATAGCACATGATAAAATGCCAGTGTTGATCCTACTTAGTACATCACAATATACCCTAAGTTACCTTCTTGTAGACAGGTGTATTTTTAACTTAAAAGCAAGAGAGAGAAAGATATGGTAGAGGAAGAATGGGGGATAGAGAATTGAATATTTATATATATGTAGCCCTTTTTTGGACTAACCTGGGTGCAGGGTTAGTCTCCAGCTTGGTTACCTCCATATTAGTGATAACAGGTAGTCCTGAGCCTCTGCAAATTGTTGAGAGATTGGAGATCTAATGACGCAGTGCCTCCACTTAGCTGGGATATCTGAAGCTTTCAGATATATTACCCACTAAGAAAATAAATTTACAATAACAAAAGGAGAAAAAAACCAAGGCAGACACAATAGAAACCTTTTTTTTCACAAGAGGAGTGACATCCATTAAAGATATTGTAGCAGACTATACTTTATGTGATATTAGAACATCAGTAACTATAAACTATGTAAACACACAGCTCTTAACCTAACATGTACACAGAATGCAATAGCACAATTTAGACAACAATGCCCACTTTCACAATACCCCCTCACAAAAGTGTAGCTTGTGTCCAATTTGCAGTAATCCAGATCCAGATTCCCCAGGGAAACGGTGGTGCACTTAGGTGGGGCCCTTCAATGTAGTAGAAGGTATTATCTTGGTATAACAGGTAAGGGTGACACCACAACTTTGTGGAAGAAACTGGTAACAACTCACACGTCCCAGGGTCTGTTCTTTTGAAGAGAGTAGGAATTTGTGTTTTGAGGCTGGATTCAACTCCAACAACCACTAAATCATGCTTGACTAAACTTAGCTTCTTCTGCCCCAGTGTGCTTCAGATTTGTAATCTCTGGGGCACAGAAATGCAGTAAGACTGGCTTAGATTTTCCAGGCATCTGTACAGAACATCACTCCTGGCTCCTCTTCCTCAGGTCCTCAATCTCTAAGATGGATGCCTTGACCCTCCCTTTCCTTTTCAAAACATCCCCAGTGATTGGCTTACACAGATGTTCATAATCCTGGCTGATGAAGGACAGTCAGTCTGCTATATCTAGAACTCTGTGGTGTATAGTTCATCACCATGGCAACTGGAGGAGTTCTAGTGCCAGGGCTACATCTATATATATTTTTTTTTAACTGTGAATGCTGCAGTTTACAGAAAGGTTAACGGACCTTTCACTTTTTCCCAAATTAATCAATACACTTCTTAAACAAAAAAAAACACAAAACTCTGGGGGCATGTACTAAAAATAAAGTGTGAAATATTACCATCTTATTTTGCTCATTGTTAATTTTCCAAAATGTTATTCACTAAACCTTAGGTCAGTAATTATGTGCATACTTCAGGTAGAGACAAGCAATTTGTGTTGGCTTTTATTTTTGTACTTTGCCATAAGCTGACATCATTTTGACATTTACTATATTTCATTTACTAAAAAAGTTTCTTTAGCACACTCATAAGTGTAATATATTAATATATAATAGAAAAACGTATGCTGTTTTAAAATAAATACATGAAACAAAAATGGAAGAAAATTTGCTAATCATTTACCGGGTGTATTTTTGAAATCGCTCAGCGTTTTCGATACATGTTATAATTGATAACAGCTAGGCTTATCAGCTTTTCAGAAACATAATAAAAGTACATTTTTTATTTGTTTTTAGTTTATCACATGATTTAATTATTACCTAGGCAGCAACCGTCTTCTGAATGTAATATATTGAAGGCATGTATAAAATGTATATAACACTCTACATAAAATCTATATAGTCTCTTTAATGCCAGTCTGTTCTTTCAGAAAATGCCATCTAATGAAATTGGGTATCCAGGTTAACCGCTAGTCATATGAGTGAATGATAATGGGCTTTGAGATTCGTACTGTCAAAGACTCGGCAGCAGGTGAAGGCTGGCAAAAGGAGGCCAGAGGGCAATTACCACTTGGGTCATCTTGGCCATTAACTTAATTGATAGCAAATTTTCTATGTTTGGCATTATTAATGTTACTTTACGGTTCAATTGATTGGTGTTGTACACCTGTCAAAAGGGAGTGATCACAAACTCATGTGGTTTTTAGAGATTATCTATTTTTATTGTAGTTTTACAACACTAGCTGTATAGTGTAAGATTCAAATAAGCCATATAGGTCAATCTACTAAACTGAAAAACGTTTTCAGAGGTAACACAACAACCAATTTGAAGAGTTGGCTTGATCAAGTTTTCTCGAGTCTCCTCTAGGTATTGGTTGATCCTTGAGCCTATCAGAGTTAGTGGTCATGTTGGAGGTCAAGTTAGTGGTTGGGTTAAGACCTGTTGACATAATGGTGTTCTGGTAAATGCTTTTCCTACTCAGAAGCTGTTTTGACCCTTTTCAACTCAACAGCTTGTTTGACTTCCAGTTTCACAACTAAGCGGTTAATATGACTTTAATTGTATTTCACTTTAGTGAATAGGCTCATTTTCAGTTGCCCAAGGTAATCAGACATCTCAACATAACTAGAACCACACCCCTTTCCAAGCGGGCAACATTTACATTTCAGTGGCTTTTTAAATTAAATACAGAATATATACTGATTGATTGCAATTGCATCTACATTTTCAGCTGCTGAAAATATTGGCTATAAAAATGTATATAATTAGGGGCAGATTTATTTTCAGGCTATCCCTATGCTCATTGCTACTAGCGCCTTCCAATTGTCTATAAAACATTTAAGGGAGGCTGCCACTGTTTTTTCCTGTATGTGGGACTTGCAGAAGAGCAGGAAAACGTGCATAACGTTTTGCACAAGTCTTCCTAAGTTTCTGTTTTCTCCAGTGTGATTTACAGTCAATGAATCAAGTGTTTGATACTGTTGAGTGCAATCTTTTCTAGCCAGACTTCAGACATTGTGGGGCTGCACTACCCTAAGCAGGCATCAGACTTGGTAGACATGAAACCAAAGTATTGTCGTAAGTAAAGGCACATTTAGCTGTTTTTGCAACAATATGTGGATTGCGGAAGGACATTTAACTCTATTTGCTATACGTTTAGGAAAGACTTCGTGGAGGTATAGGTAAACCTGTACAGTGTTAAATCACTTCATAGATTGGTCACGGCACATGCGTCATTTGAACAAAGAAAAAAAAAAGGCCTCAAATCTGTTCCATCCTCCTCCCCGCCATACCAAACACCTCCTGTTCATCACTTATTAGGCTTTCTGACATCACCAATCATCCATCTCATCCTCACAGCTTGCAATTTAATATGGAGGGAGTACATTAGTCCCCAGTTCAGGAATTTTCCCATGTGACCACAAGAAGATGAGTCTGTAGCCAAAGCGTAAAATAATAGATAAATAACAGACAGTTGGCACATCCAGTAAAACGCTTGCACATTTTGGGCTCCAACTCAAAGATAAACAGAGCTTCAGATAAACAGAACTGCTGAGCTCTTGGCAGAGAGTGGAAACCAAACAGAATTACTGCTCATCAGGACATAGCAGAGAGATCAGAGGGACAGGATGGAGTAGTCAGCAGATAATCTTCCAGGGGGCAGCATCTGGGGGGTCCTGGTGCCATTTGGCAGTGTCAGTGCCAGGATCCTCTTAACAAAACAAACTAAGGGCAGCAGGATAGGGGCATGAGACGAGTCCAGGAACTTAGCGACTGCACAGAGAAGTGGTGAGAGACCGCAAAACAGATTTTATTATCTGTGATAAAAGTATCACTTTTTTTCATCTTTTAAAACATCGTGTGATCTAATTAATGCACATACGAGCGAACTGGGATAAAATTAAGTTTTCAGAATTAAAGGGCAATATGTTATTTGGAGTAACTGTAAACTCTTAGGGTTGGTCTTTGTTCTTGACTAAGGCTTAATGCAGGTTAGAAAAACAAAGTTTTTTTTTATTTTAGGGAGAAGCATAACTAAAGATTATATTAAAATTCAGAATTGCAGCACAACATTTCAATCAAATTGACAGTACAATACACTGACAAAAACATTAAGAAAACTATTCACAACAGAACATAACACCAAACAATAATACATGGCCATATTCAACAAAATGTTGACAATCAAACGTCTTCCTCCTTTTGTTCCAATATATTTTAAATTGTAGTATAAACCATGATAGATAGACAGACAGGTAGATAGAGAATAGATCATGTAAGACTATATTCCAGCCCTATTATTATTATTATATTTTATTTATATAGCACCAACAATTTACGCAATGCTTCTTACAATACGTATATCCAAGGGGTTCATATATACATATATTATATATATATATATATATTATGAACCAACTGGCGCCACCTTGTGAAAGCAGCTGTTTTATTTAGATGTTCTAATTGCTCTAGAATTGTGTGCTGAACTATAACGTGGCACTGATGATGGCAATGAAACCAGCTGTTCCCTCTTCAAGCATCCAAGAACGGAGTGAGTTTTTTGCATCGTAAATAGAAACCGCTGCTGTACTGGGGCGTTCTGCGTGCATCGTCTTATACACGTGGGAATTTCTTATTAGACAAGGCAACACGCAGGCAAGGCACGATCCTGTACTTGGGGACTCCTGCTCCTGCTACGGATGCATGACTTTCCCCTAATTATATAACTATATGGTTTGTGTAGGAATAAAAATGTGAATGGACCAATCAGCGGGAGCATTCCATTTGTTGCCATGGTGATAAGACCACAACTCCCAATGTGTTTAACATAATTTTATAGTATTTTACAGTCTGTCATTTCTAGCTGTGAAAAACTTCCTCAAAACAGAGGGCTGTGGATCTGTGATGTGGCATGGCCCAAGTAAGTGTATACATGCCTCGTAAAAAATAATTATAAAAATACATTAACAGCCAGTGTCATTAGTGCCACCATCAAATGATCCAGCCTTTGGGGGACCCCTGCAATGCAGATGCTGTGGGGTCCTGTATTGTATCCCTTCAGACCATGCCTTCCTAACTGCTTTAGTTAAATACCAGTTTCACAGATAATCTGTTGTTTTTTTTGGCAGATAGTGTATATCAGGACTGAATGTGCCATGCGCCTGAAGGCCAGTCTGTCATGTGAATTTTGAGGATCTTGTATTATGAGAGGCTTTGATGAAATGGGTCAGTGACATGACTTGTCCACCATTTATGTGTGAACAATTCCTAAGAGCTTCAACTCGTTTGGGAAACTAGGGAAAATAGGGAAAGATTATTATTATGATGAACACTTATCAGGTATTTCTAACTAATGACCTCCAAAGTGTTTCTTTCTCTTTTGTTATCTTGCACAAGTATTGTTTTTTTTGTAAAGGAATAACAGGATGGGAATGATAAGTGATGTGCCGATGCATGAAGTTGCCGGGTGATGAAACCAAAGGAGAAAAAGTTAAATCTGCCAGTCATCACACTTTTTCACTTGATGAAAAATGCTCTTTCCTATAAAATCTGTTCACCTACTAGATGGAGCAGTAAGGACATGAGAAAATGGCTCTACGCGCTTTGATCATCATCTAATACAGATTGGTCCTTCTTTCTGTAACCTTAAAGCTGTAACATCTGTTTTTGACTCTGCTAGAGAGCCAATGAGATTAAAAAAATGAAGCAAAATAGTCAAATGAAAGGAATAGAAAACAACAGATAATGCAGTTTAAATGTAGGTTGCAAGGAAGGGGAGGATTATTTGGAATTTAGCATTCTTGATAGATACCAGCTAGTAGACCATCATTAGGAGCACATTTCACGTAAGGCCAACGCTGGTTCCACTGCAATTCTGTAAATTGGGACTGACAGAGTGCCTGACATCTTAGACTGAGGTGACTGGGTTTCAGTGATTTCAATTTGTGGTTTAAAATTCCTCGGAAGTTTTTTAACCCCTTAATGACAAAGCCCACACATGTACGGGCTCAAAATGCATTGTTTTTAATGGGTTTACAGACCGCCCATTGTCCTTAAGGGGTTAATAACTATGCATTTTGAAGCAGGAATTATTTGGACCATTCCCATGAGCTGTTTAATAAAACTGGAGACAAAAGGTCCATATAGGAAGATAAGCAGATATGACCCAAAACATTCTAATGAATCCGTGAGATAATCAAACTTTATACAACATTACATTTTATTGGTATAAAGTTTGAGACTTGTACACTTGAACAAATCATCAGATCATGATTATCAAGGTGCTTTGATTAATTTCTGACCTGAAAAAATGCATCAAAACACATAGGACACTTGCTGAAAAAATAAATATCAAGCAATAAGACATGACTCGAAGGTATCTTCACCCTATTTCATTTTGAGAGATATAAAACTTTAATCTGACAAGCAAGGCTAGCTCTACTATTACCATTACAAAGGCTTTTTAGTAGATTTCAGACCAACAGGGTTAAATCAGTAAGACCTCACAGGTGGGGCTGCAACTACATTTTGATTGTGGATAACCCAACTCCTAATGGCTATGTGGCACACCGTTCTCCCTGGTCTTATTGCTCCCCTCTCACACGAGCAGATTAAATAATTTCCTGGCAGGATCACTCAGGCTGCATCCAACCATCCTTATCACAGCTCTCTGAACACCCTGCGGAGCTGCAGAGCAATTAGTGTATAAAGGCTTTTTTTTCCTCTGCAGAGGACGCCAGCATAACAATACGAGACAGAGAGGGATTCAGTCTGCGGCTGGTGTGGACAGTGAGTCTGGTATGATGCTCAGTATATGCCACATAGACAAGCTCCAACCTCCAGATCTGGGCAAACCCTACTGTTCTTTAAAATAAGTCATCAATGTGTGGTGAGAGACCAGGGGCAAACCAATTAAGCTTCAGTCCCGGCATGATTTTCATCCTGCATCCTAAAGATTATTGATTACTACCTCCCATTCATGCAGGAGGGAGTTCTTTGTTTATCCATGCATGTAGCATGTAAAGACAACTGACCGCAACACGAGTACATTACAAAACCATGCGCTGCTTCAGAATGACATCTGATAGAATATCTACAAAATGTTACCGTGTTTATATCTAAAGCTGCACAGTAAGATAAAATGATCCTCATTATTGAGCCCCTATAGGAGACCTAGCTTATATCTGCTGCGTGAAGAGTATTGTATTAATGGTGTGTCTGGGCTTATTGGGTCAGAGACTGCTAACCTGGCTGCTGCAGAGCCACAATATATGCCTTACTTTGTTCAAAGGTAAACAGGCATGCATTGTTTTAGGCTATTTGTGGTATTCGAGAACTTCTTACAGGCTATTTTATCAGGGTAATACGTACCTTAACAGTTTGCTTAGTTACATTATTTAAGTTCTTTATCTGTTAAACCGTTTATGTTAGTCTTAAGTTTATAAAGTGTGTAGTCTTTGATGTATACAATCGTAGTTTGAGTTTTACAACTCACTAAAAGAAGGTGCATATATTAAGTTGTAACTGATGTTGCTAGCATAATTTATACAATATAGATGTATAATTCCTGCAATGTTAATACAGGTTTTGAAAATAAGTTGAAAATACTTGAGTATATAAAAAAGTAGTCACAGAGGGGTAGTTATAAAAAAAAGAAAGAAAAGCACAATGGTGTAGTATGTCTTATCAAGCAGATGAAATAAAAAGAGAAATTATGGTACTCACAAGTTATAGGGGCTTAATGATTAGCCCCAAAATATGCACTTGGGCGATATGACCCTCGCATAGGGATATTCTTGCTTCCTACTCCTACAGTTCTTTTGATGACTTTTTGGAACGTGGTGTACATGCAAAATTACTAAGAAAAGGCAGACATAGTGCTTTCCACATAAAAGGTACAATTAAAAGTAGAATATGGTGTCAGTTATACTCACTTTTTGGTGAGCAATGTTGGAATTGCTCACTCCTTTGCGCTTAGGTGGTAGGATCCCCACCAAGGATATAGTGGTAGTAGATGCTTTTTCCGGATAAAATATAAAAGAGTAAAAACAAGTCCAGGAGCAAGAATAACTTCTTTTTAAAAAAAACTATTTATTCAAGCTGGTAATAAAAACCCAGTAAAAATATAAAATAGCACATAACGCATTTCCTGAGGAAGCCTGCTGTTAGGTGAAACGCGTTGGATCCTTGGCCAGTGGTCTGCGGCTGTATATCTACAAAACCTTCTATAATAGAAAGACTATTTAAACCAAGATTTAAAGACTTATTTTACTACCTAATTGTTGTATATTGTTGTAGTACTTTTGTTATTTTTTTATAATAGCCATTCTTGACTGATCTGGATAAAATTTAAAGAAATATGATATTCAACATTATGTTTCTTAACTAGGAGTGGCCTATGGCACCTAGACCAAGAGGAACCCCAGACCCCAGACAAGGTTCTCTGCAGGGGCAGACTTCAGTTCTTCATGGTATGTGAATGCACAGACGGGGGCCACCTACTATTCTAAATGTACTCTAAATGTAAAAAAAAAGAAAAAATGTGGCTCCTTGTCTGGGTGCTATTTGGCCAAGGAGCAGCCCTGAGTGTGAATGCCGTAAAGTATTTTTCAGTCTAGGTGCCATAGGTTACTCTGATTGTGGTATTTATAGTACTTGATATTTTAGTTTCCTACCCCTGATTTGGTATTCTGGTTTTATATTGGATAAGAGATTAAGAAGTTCCTCCTATGTTTGCATGCCTTACAGTCCTGGGCATGTTATCTCAGGTTGAACCTTGACTCCAGCCCAGCTCAGCCCCTAATTCAGGCTCTTTGTAAGATCTCCTGTTGAGTTGAGCGACATGAAGTTTCCCTTGTGCTGAACTTTACAGACACAGCTTGGGACAACTTTACGCTGGAATCTTTGCGTTGTTTATCAAATAGTAAATTTGCAATTGTATTTTTTAATTAGCACACTATGATGGAACCGAGTTTTAACTTCTAAGGTTTTAGCTACATACAGTAGCTCAGAACCAAGTGCTTGCACAATAGTGAAGTGTTCCCTAAGTTTGGATATACACTTAATTAAGGTCAGCTTTGGTGATATAAAGTTTTGCATTTGAATAATTGCAAATTTACTGAGAATAGTCACAATTCATTCCGACCCAAATTACAAAGGTTAAACTTGTTAGAAGTTTTTATATAAGAGGCTTTATATAGTCTGGATAGTTCCATGTATACAGAAATTGTAAAATGTTCAAATGTATATTTTTGAAAAAGGCAAATTTATATTTTTTCTGTGTTTCTTTTTCTATTCCTAGAGTTTTCATTTTTAGTGCTATGTCACCATATTCCAAGAGAATAATTACTTTCCTAGTCAAGAATCCAGCTAGAAAAGTTCTGCATACACCAATTTATAGGGTGCTAGGTTACCAATTTTCTGCTTTGGAGATCAGACAAGTGGATGACTGAGTGCCTCTGCTGACCCCACTGAACTTCTGCGACATTTCTGCAGAGTAGTTGTTCATTTGCTCTCCTGTCCTCAAACCAGCAGCCTGTGAGGGGCTGATCCCGAAAAAGACGATGTCACCAAGGGTGATAATAAGCTGTCACGATGACACTGTCATAGCACTGGCAACTAACATAGTGACAGCTTATTACAGTCTCTCTTATCTCCTCTGCTATAGCTTCCCTAAGGCATTGGAATTTGGGAGATAGAAAAACCCTTGAGATTTTTTTGTGTATGGGTTACAACTGCAGTTTTCACTATGTATTATACGATGGAAAAAAGTAAAATTTTATATATTTTAAAATGTCTAGAATGCTTTTCACAATAATTTTTTGGGTTTTTTTTTTTTTTAAAAAAACAAAAATGGTAACAAATGACTAAGTATGTCTGTCTGTGACAAATATATGCAGGAACCGACCCAACTGGCACACCAGGTAAATGCCTGGTGGGCCACTAGCCATTGGGCCTCATACTCACCTGGTCTGCCGCTTCAACCAAGTGAGTAATTTCTAAGAACAAAACAGCATAGACTTTTTACTGTATTTATACCACAACAGAAACCACCACCCCACCGGGCCACCACACCAAACGCAAAGGGAATACATCCCCGTGGGGCTAATCTAATAGAGGGCGAACAAGGGGGCCTGCAATAAACTCCAGCCAGTAAAACCAAGTCTTCTGGTATCGCACCTCCGCACCCGTGGCAAGCAGGTGCAACTCCTCCAGGACCCTTATTCGCTCAACTCGGAGGACCCACTCCTTAAAGGTAGGCGGGGCCGGATCACCCCAGTGCAGCGGGATGAGCGCCTTAGCTGCCGTGAGAAGGTGGCGCGTAATAGACCTGCGGAACCAACGTTCTGAGAGAGGGGTATGAAGGAGAAGGCAAAACTCCGGCGTGAACGGAACCACGCAGTCCGTGAGACGTTGCAACTGGTTATGAACAGCTTTCCAGTAAGGAACTATACGAGGACACTGCCACCACAAATGCAGGAGAGAGCCTGGAGAGGCGTCACATCTCCAGCACCTGTTCGGCACGTCGGGGCGGTATACAGAAGTCAAGGCAGGGGGTCGGTACCAAAGGGCCAACAGCTTGTATGACATTTCCTGATCGCTAGCACTCCTGGAGCAGCAATGAGTGAAGACACAAATCTTCTCCCATTGGTCCGCCGTAAAGACGACCTGCAGTTCAGATTCCCATCGTCCCATATACACAGGGGGCACTGGGTTAAGTGCCTCAAGGAGCAAACCATAAAGCCGTGAGACGCCATGCGGCGGGAGCTCAGCAGCAACACACAAGTCTTCAAACACCGTGAGCGCACGCGTCATGTCATGTCTCCGGGGGAGTGACCGCACAAAGTTACGTAGTTGAGCATAGTGGAAAGCGTCTAGAAAAGAGGGGGGTGAGCGGGGGGAAAGCTGATCCAAAGGCTTAAGACCCTCACTGGAGAGGAAAGCGCGGATCTTCGACCTCCCGCCCCCAGACGAGGTCGAAAAGAGGGCCCCGCTCATCCCAGAGGGGAAATCAGGGTTATTCCGAACAGGGGTCAGCGGCGATGGCACCGAGGACAAACGCGTCTTCTTAAGAACCTGGAACCAGACATCAAGAGTGGCCCGTATAAAGGGGTGAGGCAAAGCCACTCCCCGGGCAGTAGGGGGTAGAAGCCATGGCAAAGAGCGCGTAGGAAGGCCCAGTAAGGCGGTTTCAACAGCTACCCATTGTTTGTGTGCCGGGCTATGGGACCATTCCAGCACACGTAGCAGATGGCACGCCCTGTAGTAAGTGCTAGGGCAAGGCAGGGCCAGACCGCCCTTAGATTTGGGGAGGATTAGCGTGGCAAGGCGCACCCTAGGGGCCCGAGAACCCCAAACAAAGCGAAGAAATGCCGTACGCAGAGAAGCGAAGAAAGATGGGGGGACAGCGATAGGGAGGGTCTGGAACAGATATAGAAAACGAGGCATGACGTTCATTTTGAGCACATTGATACGACCCAACCAAGAGATCGTCAACGGCTTCCAGGACCTCAGATCAGACCGGAGAGTAGTCAGTAAGGGTGAGAAGTTATATTGGAATAGTTGAGAGAAATCAGGCGATAACCAGGTCCCGAGATATTTGAGCTTAGAGGGGCACCAAGCAAAAGGGAACGAGGTCCTCAAGGGACCGACCACCTCATGAGGAAGGTTGATGTTCAATATTTCGGACTTGGAGGCATTAATTTTGAAGTTCGTAAGGGCACCATAAAGGGCGAACTCACGAAGGATATTGGGAAGAGAGATCTGGGGGCGAGACACAACGAACAGCAGGTCGTCCGCGTAACCTAAAATTTTATGATGGGTACCCCCAGCCTGCAACCCACAGATATCCGGGTTCATCCGCACGGCTTGGAGTAAGGGCTCAACAGAAAGCACAAACAGCAGAGGGGAAAGCGGGCAGCCCTGCCTCGTCCCATTACGGATAGCAAAAGAATCCGAGAGGGAGCCATTAACCCGGACGCGAGCTGAGGGAGTGGAATATAAGGACCGAATCCAGGTCAGTAGACCGGGACCGAAGCCCATATAGGACAGGGTGGACAGCATGAACGGCCAGTCCACCCTGTCAAAGGCCTTCTCAGCGTCCGTGGAGAGCAGCATGGTCGGGGTGGAGGTGTGCTTGGCGTAGTGCATAAGTGAAAGGGCTCTGATAGTGCTGTCCCTGGCTTCACGCCCAGGGATGAAGCCCGTCTGGTCCGGATGAACCAGCATGCGCATGAAAGGCTTGATCCGGTTGGCAAGGATCTTGGCCAGCAGTTTCAAATCTGCGTTAAGCAATGAAATTGGGCGGTAGCTGCTGCATTGCTCCGGGTCCTTGCCCTCCTTTGGAATGAGAGTAATCGCGGCAGACAAAGTATGATCCGGAATACGGCCACCCGACAGAATAGAGTTAAAGGCACTCACAAAGTGGGGGCCCAAAAGATCTTTAAATTCCGAGTAGTAGCGTAAAGGAAGCCCATCAGGGCCTGGGCACTTCCCCGCCGGGGAGGACTTAAGGGCAAGGAGAAACTCCGGCAGCGTGATTGGGGAGTCTAGAGCGGCCGCCTCATCCGGCGTGATCTTCCGTTTAACGGTCCTATCGAGATACGACCTAATGTCCAGGGACTGACTAGGAAGCGCGGAGCCGGAGGGGACCGCGCGAAGGTTGTAGAGTCCCTCATAATAACTCTGGAAACAGCGAGAAATATCAGAGGGGTTTTTTACTGTATTTATGTGTTTATTAAAGTTTATTATTTATTAACATGCCTGTTTTAAGTAGTGTTATGTGTAAAAAACAAGAGTGCAGATTAATTTAAGCATCAAAATGTAGTATTTAACATAACAAAATGTTATAATTAGGTTGTTACATTTTTATTAGGGCACGGCAGAAGAATATGTAATTAAGAACTATATAACTGGAATGCAGCAACTACAGTCAAATTCAGGTTGCACATTATCAAGCGATGGAGGCAAAACAAGAGTGTGGTCAGGATAGGCAGAGATCAGCACTGTTGACAATATGATGACCAGGTGAGCACTGGGACATTTCATAAGCTGGACAAGGAGCCGTCAAAGCTGACAGACAAATGATGAGGCTCTCTGAGGTCAGGATACAATGCATAATGATAGACTGTAGCTGGATTGCAGAGACACACATCATTGATCGAGTACTAGAAGCAGGAACTGCTTACATTGTAGAGGACAGAGAAGGACAACACTACCATGGACAGGTGCTGATGATCAGTAGTTATCATCCCTGCTGTACAGCATAATTGTGCCAAACAATATCCTCTACTGTGGGAGCCCTTATCAGCTGCTGTTCATGTTTGAAACCGGCAACTTGTAAAACAAAAAGACTCTGCTATAATTAAAGACTATCAAACGTGAAAATATAACTTAATGAATTAACAGTTTTTCTTTCATGAGATGTCTTATCCTGGTGTCCATATACATAAATCTCTTAAAGAAAAAAATATTATTCACTCTATGATAGAGAAGTAAGGCCACGGGTGGATTCTGAACAGGTTTAGACCCCAATTTTTTCTAAAAAAGCGTCTTATAAATGGGGAAATACGGTATATCTGATAAAGTAGCCCTTGGAGAGGTATACTATACTGGGTAAACAATGAGTTAAGCAAAAATAATAAAACAAATGGTAGAGCTGCCTCAATTCTACAATAAAATGGGTCAATCCCACTGAGTTGTTCGTGAACAAAGAGGCAACTTGACCCTTCATAATATGTAGATAATTAGATGAGACAAAATTGTTTCATCTCATCACAATTTTTCTCATCTCGATTTCTGAATAGCTACAGGAAACAATTACAGTACGTTGCATTTATTTACACAGCGCAAGCAGATTCTGGAGTGATGTTATAATAAGAGACAATGAAATTATTTAAGAAAGACAAATTAAAATTCACAATAGCATCAACACATTGATACAGAAAGAGGACATTTCTCCTGTGAGCTTTGTTGACTTTGTCAGAACACCTGTGGTGTATAGATCAGGGGTGTCCACGTTTTTTCTGCAGTGGGCCACTTTATCAGAATTGTATACATGTGAGGGCCGCACATATTTTTCACTGTGAGAAAATATAGCCTTTAATAAGATATGTAGAGTAAAATAAAGTAAATGACACAAAACCCTTATTTTTTCTTTCACTGATTTCTGGGCCTAGAAAGTTTTGTGACTGCAAATTCAGGATTCTGGATAAGTAAAAATGAAATAGTTCTATTTATTCTAGGGATGCACCGAAATTAAAATTCTGGACCGAAACCAAAAATTCAGGGTTCACTTAGCCGAAGCCAAAAATGACCCCCCACCTTTAAAAATAAGAAAGTTTAATAAAAGTTTAATAAAAGTAAGTTACAGACCAAAATTGTACATTTTATGTAACAATGTAAAAATTTTTAAAAATGTTTTATATATATAATATATATATTATATATATATATATATATTATGATTGTTAACAGCAATCTCAGGCATACCCAGATTCCAGCATGTACTGGTTCTCTGGGCATGAAAGGAGTGTGACTGTTGACAATCATATATAAATTAATATTGTTATTGTATTTTTTTGTACAATTTTGGTGTGTTACCTACTTTTAATAAGTGTGGTTAACACACCAAAATTGGACAATATGACTTGGCATGATAGGATTGTGATTGCTGTTAGCAATCACACTCCCATCATACCCAGGCAACCAGTGAATGGTGGAACCTAGGCATGATGGGACTGTGATTGCTGTTAGCAATCACACACCTATCATGCCAAGTCAGCCAGTACATGCTGAAACCCGGCTAGCTGCCCCCTTATGTTACATAGTTACATAGTTATATAGGCTGAAAAAAGACATGCGTCCATCAAGTTCAGCCTTTCCAGCATTGATTTTGCCAGCAGTATGGGGTCTACACATAACTTACAGCCACCCTATGCCATGTTGGACGCCCCTGGTATAGATGAAACAGAAGAATAAGATGATTAAAAAAAAACAAAAAACGTTATGAGCATTAAAATTTACTCAAATTGAGTATTTCAGCCATCATTGTGGTCAAAGCATACACATTGTTCAGCCATCATTCAGTGGTCAAAGCATAGAATAGGAAAGTACAGTATGTGGAGTGGTGCCAGATGTGGGCCCTCAAAATTAAGTACAGTCTGTATTAAACGAAATCCTCTTGTTTTACAGAACCAGAGTGGAATATAGAAAGAATTTAGTAATGTTAAGGATTCTGTTTGAAGTTCACAATTTATCCTAATCAGGATTGACCATATGAGAAATTATAAATTGGGAAAAAAAGAGACTACTGCTTCCAAATGCCCATATTGTTCAAATTAGGCCAGCATGCCCATTTATTATGGTTTAGAAAGCAGATGGTATTATTTTCTGCATCCTCTGGATCATGATGATGGTTATAGAAATATATGTTTCTGGCTTCAATAAGATTAAGTTTGACAGTAAACATATTCTAGAATCCCACCATCAATCATTATGAATCCAACTCAAACAAGTATTTGTCATTCCAACACTTTTCACATATGTACAATACATTATGATGCTAACATTGGGACTTGGGAGTACAGCCCTGCTGTTTTCTTAATCCCGCCCACTCCTGCTGAATTTCTGACTATTACCGTCGGCTCCTGCAACGTGTGTGTTCCACTCCTGCCGCTCCCGCAACATATGTGTCCAATCCCGCTCCCGCAAACATCATTCACAAACATTCATTCACTCATTCATTCCCTCATTCACAGATATTCATTCATTCCCTCAATCATGCATACTCATTCATAAAAACTCCCCCACCCCCTTACCTGAACTGTAGATTTCTTGCAGACTCCCGCAAGGCTTCCTTCGCGTTGCTCACACACAGTGTCTGTTGTCTCTTGTTAGTGATGTCTAACATTAATAAGTAAGGACATATAACTGTACACAGGGCCGGCCTTTGGGGTGTGCGACCTGTGCGACCGCAGGGGGCGCCGCCGCGGGTCCGA